>CATIWR010258927.1:0-30236 GCA_949677035.1 Omphalea diandra | reverse complement strand
GGCTCCATTGTATTAAGTTAAGTGCTCCATTTGAAAAGTTTAAGCTCTCATCAGCTTTTAATTGGCTTCACACATCCTTTGCTCTTCTTAGGCTAATCAAAGTGTAATTCCTTGTTGCATGAATGCTCCAATTACATCCTTAAACTTCTTTAGCCTTCCCTTTATGATTGGGCCTTGAAGTTGAAGTGGATCCTTTGCTTTAGCCTTAGCTATTTGCATCAGATTTTATGTGCCAGAAGCTTTCCCATATGTTCACCCAGAGATAGGACTTCTACTTTGTTAGCCTCGAGAAAAGTTCTTAGGATCTTTGCAACCATATCTTCATTAGAGTAAGACTTCCCAAGATTTTAAGAGTGCCCACTATGTCAATGAACCTATTGTACATCTCAGTTATTGTCTCATCAGGCTAGTATACAAAAGTTTCATACATATAAATATGCATTTATATCTTTTTCTTCTTCATTTTCACTGGTGCCTTCATGCTGAGTCTGTAAAGTGTCACAAATTTCTTTTGTCGACGTGTACATTTGCAACCTTGCATACTAAGATTCATGGGTTGCACAAAAGAGAACGTGAATAACTCGTTTGTTCTTAAAGTTTGTCTTTTTTTCTTCAGTTGTCCACTCACTCTTGGGCTTGGGAACAAAAATGTCTCTAACCAATTTAGTTGGAACTTTTCTTTATTCTTTGACAATGTCCCACAGATCTATGGTTTAACTGTTTATAAAGATTTCCATATGATTTTTCCAATACTCATAGTCATCTCCTTTAGAGAATGGTGGCTTGTGAATTAAATGTGATTCCTCATGAATAGCCATGATCTTTACTCTGAGCACTTAAGCCTTGATAGAGAGACAAGCTCTGATACCAATTATTATCTCTTGGTGCCCTAGAAGGAGGGTGGAATAGGGCAATGGCAAGTAAAAAATAATGAAAGCTATGTGCAAAAATAAAGAGAAATCAACACAATCAATTTATAGAGGTTCAACACAACCTTGCCTATGTCCTCTCCTCTAGTATTCCTCTAGAGCCTTTCACTATCAAGATAAATTCCAAGTACTATCAATCACCTTTACACTAGTAGTTTCTAGGCACTAATAAGCCACTAGAAGTAGACTTCCACGTGCTACTAAGGCTGTTTTCTAAAGTTGTTTACAAGTACTACCTTAAACCTTTCACAAAAATGGTTTAGATCTACTAAGATCTCCTAAATCAAAAAAAAAAAAAAAAACCCTTTCTCTAAAGAATTTACAAATTAAAGATGAAAAAGAACCCTCTTACTCAAGCAATAAACTATAATGACCATACTCACAAATTATGCTTGACTTGGTGAAGAGTTTTGAGAGATGTCTTAAGCTTATCCTTTAACTCTATTTTTGAAGAAGTCTTATGCAAGTTTTGACAATTGATCTTCCCTAGATGCTAGATCACACTTGTTTCACCCCTTTTGTTAAAAATAGTTTTCACAACAAAATAAACTCAATTTTTTTTACCATTTTTCACCTTTTCTTTACTTAATCCTATTGTGGGAGAGTCCTTTTATAGGCAGAAACATGGAAAAAGATATTAGAAGGAAGTCTGCCACTCTATGTCATAAAGTAGTCACCAATGCCTATTAGATAGTCTACACGCCTGTTGTTGGGTGAAAACATAACTTTGATGGCCTTTAATTTTATTAAAATGCCCATTGGAACTAGTTATTAGAGAGAGATTTCTCTAAATGCTCCTCTTCTAACTTTTTCAATTTTTTAGTCATCAACTTCTTCAACGACTATTGGAGCATCTCAACGATTGTTGGAATTAAACTTCAACTTCTGTTGGGATATGGAAAATGCCCGTTGCAAATCTCTAGGAGGATGTGAACTTAATGCTACATTTTTTAAAGATTTTATACAGTGTTTTAACGGCTATTAGCTTTGGTTTAATGCCCATTGAAAGTGTCCCAATGCCTATTGAATATCTAAACATCTCCCGTTGGAAGGTCCATAAACTTTAACTCTGCCTTGGTGCTTTTCCAATACCGATTGGTATAACTCCAACGCCCTTGTCGAGATTTTGAGGGTTTTGTTCACATCAAGTCATTTAGTTCGATGGCTATTTTGAAAAATACAACACATGTTGAGGTATCGATGAGCCATGCCCATTGCGAAAATGCAATGCCTGTTGTGAAGGTCAGCTTATGAAACTCAAGTGATTTCAACATTCAACGCCTATTGTGTTATGAGAGAGTCGATGGTTGAGTGGTCTAGAAACCTTAACTCACATTTTAGTTGTCATTTCAATGCTTGTTGAGAATCTCCAATGCTCGTTGATGAAGTCACAATTGTGTATTGAAATACAATAACACCTATTGGCTTTGATACTTAGAGTTATTCGAAAAGCTCTTCTTCTTAAAGCCTTTGGTCAAAAGATTGATGTACCTATAAGATCTTACACACTAACTTGAACAAAAGTTAGCTTTTAGATGTGTTTGTAATCATCAAAACAAGTTTGGTTTACCAAAACTCCCAAGCTAGATCTAACATATGGAAGGATTGCACCTCTCTAACTATTTTTGGTGAAGGCCACTCTTTGATTGCCATAATATTTTCTTCATCCACTTTAATCCCATTAGCACCAACCACAAAACTTAAAAAAATAAATTTATAGAAAAAGAATAACAAATAAGTTTTCTTTTCTCAAAACATTAAAAAAAAAAAACTAACTTATCATGCTCTAAATGTTCATCTAAAGATTTAGAATATACAAAAATGAAATAAAAATATATAACCACAAACTTAACAAGATAAGCATGGAAAACATGGTTCATCAACCTCTTGAAAGTGTTAGGTGGATGACTTAAGCCAAAAGGCATAACTAACCATTCATATAAACCAAATTTTGTTTTGAAAGTAGTTTTCCATTCAACCCTCTCATCTTAATTTGGTGACAACTAGTTTTTAAATTAATCTAAGAAAACATACTAGCACCATGCAATTCATTAAGCGTATCATCAAGCCTACAAATAGGATGTCTAGATTTAATAGTTATCTTATTTATTGCTTTACAATCAATACACATTCTTTATGATCCATCCTTTATAGGCACAAGAAAAATAGGAATATCATAAGGACTTATATTTTCCCTAATTAAACCTTTCTCCGTTAGCTAATATATTTACCTTTAAAGCTCCTTTGTCTCCTAAAGATTACTCCTATAGGTGGGCCTATTTGGAATTTGGGAGCCTGAAATGAAGTTGATTTGATGTTTTATCCCTTTTAATAGTGGCAGTCCTATGGGCAACTCTTTAGCGAATAAGTCTTCATAATACTTTAAAAGAGGAACAAACACACTATGAGAAGAAATTGTTAAGTCATTAGTAGAAAAACATACCTCTTTGTACAACATTAAAATCATGGGTGTTTAAGCGAGATAGGCTTTTCTCATATCACTCTCTTTTGCATAAAAGTTTTTTTTTTTTTTCATGCCCTCTCCTTTTGCATGCACATCTCTTTTTCCTTTTGTGCATCTCCTTTAATCTCTCCTTTTCATCTATTTTCTTACACCACTCTATGATTTTCTCATAACTTTTCTTTTGCTATACAATTATTTCTTTTTCTCTTATATCCATACTTTTTCTCTTTAATTTTTTTTTTAATCTTCATACACTTCTTTTAGAGATAAAGAAGATAATACAATATGCTTCCTATCTATATCGAACTCATAATTATTGGTAAAACCATCATGTTTAGCACATCTATCAAACAACCATGGACACCCTAATAAGATATGACTAGCTTATATAAGCACAACATCACATAAAATATCATCAATGTACTTGCCTATAGAAAAGGAAATGCTAACTTGCTTAGTAACTTTAACTTCACCATAATCATTAAGTCGTTACAAGTTATAAGGTTTAGGATGTTTAAGACTTGACAAGTTTAATTTTTGCACTAAATAAGTATTAGCAACATTAGCTACCTCCATCAATTATTAAATGTCATACATTGCCTTGGATCCTACATCTTGTATAAAAGATGTTTTCCCTTTACTCCTTTTCATCTTAGGCTTAAGCACTAAGTGTTCACTTCTAACTAGGAACTCTTTTCTATCTACCTTTTTAAGGTCATCTTCAACATCACTTGCATCAAATAGTGAGGGAATCTCAAGGTTAGTCTCTTCATCATTTTTGCTATCTATTTCACCATTTATGATGAACATGGCTTTCTTTTTGGGACAATCTGCAGCTAAGTGTCCTTGTCCTTGACATTTTAAACATATAATAGAACTTATTTCAGGCTTATGGATTCAACTTTCATGGTCTTACCTTCTTTCTTGCCTCCTTTACTGAATTTGGCTTTAGAATTATTATTGGGCCTTTTGGCTTCCCTCTACTTGTTAGGCCTTTTGGCTTCTCTCTAATTGTTAGGCCATATTATTGTAGGATTGGGCTTAGAAGTCCTCCCTTTAAGTTGTCTTTCCACCTTTAGGCCTATATGGTACATGTCCTTATGATCTACACAAGGTTGCAATTCCACCACATTAGCAATCTCCTTATTAAGTCCATTAAGAAAGTAGGCCATAGTTTGTTTCTTCTCCTCCTCTATATTGGTGTAGATTAGGGACATCTCTAGTTCTTGGTAATACTCATCCACGCCCCTAGAACCATGCATAAGTCTTTGAATATAGTTATGTAAATCTATAAATAATAGTTAGGAATGAAACTTTTTCTCATGATTTTATTCATCTTTTGCCATATAGAGATAGGATCATTATCATAATGTATTATATTGAGCTTTACTTGATCCTACTAAACAAATGCATATATTATTAGACCAAGTTGATCAAATCTCTCTTTTGATCTTGACAATATAGATTAAAAAGGTCTAATGCATGTGTTAAGTGTTGTCTTATAGAAAATGAGATAGGAATTAAGTTGAAAGTTGAATGGAAGTGGAAATTCTCTAAGTCTTAAAACTGTCTTGTAATTTACACCTAAGACAACCAGATCGCGATTAAAAAACATGTCAAGATTACTATTTAGCCCATTGTGATTGTTATCCACTTAAAATATGGAGTCCAAAAACTCAAGTATGATTCACAGTCTGAATCGTGATTGGGCTTATGATCACTAAAGCTCTTAAAAAGCACTCTAATGGTCATTTAAGAAGTTTGTCTAAGCATGCCACATGTCCAAAAAGCCATTTGGATATTTGAAAATCATGAGCGCGATTCTAAGGTTTGATCATAACTTGATTTCAACGTTGAACTAAAAAGGATAGTTTATTTCATAGTGTAGTTCACATTCCCCTATTCCAACACTAACTTTGATCATGATCGTGACCCATATATCCACAGTTGAGACATTTGTAAGAAGTTAAAAGTTCCAATGGCTAGTTTTAAAAGAATCGATAATCAAATGCCAAATGTAACTAGCCATAAACACATTTGAAGGTCTTGAGTGTAAAAGAGCAATTCTCAATATGTTTATCACAATCGTGATCTCGACTGTAAATTAAGATGAATGTTATAGCTAACCATAGGCACATGTAACTAGCTATAGACACAGTAATCAAATGCCAAATTTAACTAGTCATAGACACATTTCAAGAGATGAATGTTAGAGAGTGCAACATTGTCAAAGTGCTTATGGTATATGGAAAGCACTAGAGAACTATCATGAAGGTAACATGCAAGTGAAGTCAAGAAGAGTGGGCATATATAATGGAATATGAACTCTTTATAATGAAGGAAAAAGATAGCATAATCGACATGATAAATAGGATTCTTACCATTGTCAACAATATGAGGAAATATGGGAGACATGTTTCCAATCATGATGGCAACAACAAAATCTTCAAAGCTCTTTCATTATAAAAATTTGGTGCAAAAGTGTGTAGTATTGAAGAATCCAATAAAATACCAACTGATGTCCTTATTGGAAAGCTCGTCACTCATAAGATGGTAATAAGAAGGATGAGGAGATGAAGTTGCTAAAAGAAAGAGGAGAAAAAAAAAAGAAAATAAAACACTTGCTTTAAAATCCTCTACTAAAGACAAAGAAGTGGAGGTGTGCTTTAGTGATGCTGATGAGAGTGATAAACAAGAATAAGAGCTTGATATCCTTTCAAAAAGGTCCAAGGAATTGATGAAGAAGAGAAAAGAAAAAAGAAACCAAAGAAAGGCATTATCTAACTATAAGGAGAATAATAATGATGTGACTTGCTTTGAGTGTGGTAAGCAAGGGCACATCAAATTCGATTATCCTAAGCGCAAGAAGAAGAAAAAGTGGGATGAGGAAAAGAAAAGCACCTTCAAAGCAAGTTGGGATAATGATGACTCAATTGAAGAAGAGGAAGAGAATGAAGTTGTGAACTTTTGCTTCATAGCTCAAGAGGATCTTCTAATGAGGTAAATACTTCTTTCCAATCTTATAGGGTGATGAGATTATTAAAATCGTGGCTTTAAGATGTGACAAATATAAATAAAAAATGAAATCTAATATGGAAAAATGTTCTCAACTTGATGATGATTTTAAAAGTTTAAATGATTTTATTTCTGACTTGAGGACTTCTAGTGAAGAACTCAAGAAATCCTTAACAACTTTTTAAAACTCCATCTTCTTTTTATTCCTTAAGAAAAGAAAATGATTCTTTAAAAATCAAGTTATTGAATTGAGAAACTCCATCTCTAAATTTTATAAAAAGAAGGAGAAGTTGGATGCACTACTCCTTTTTGATCTTGACAATATATATTGAAAGGTTCTAATATCAATTTCAAGTGTTGATGTTATAGATATTTTGCTAGGATCACTTTAGAAGTAGAATGGAAACCTTAATCTCAAAGATTGAAATTTTCACTATAATTCATAATCATGAAGTAGAAGCTCACCACCGCTATCCTCTAAAAAAGTTGAATGAATCTTATACAGACGATTTTGTGGTGCATGTTGCATCCATAGTCATAACTGCAACTTTTGTATTCACTTAGAGGGAACCAAATCTTTAACTAGTTCATTCCAGGCATCCCAAAGAATCATCGAAAGATTAAATTTTATGGTAGAAAAAGTAAAGTAGCAACTGCAAATGTGGTTAAGCCACTTCTCCATTCAAGTAGACAAATTCACAGTCAACATCACGTCCAAAGAAGAAAATAAACACTGTGACTTTCACTATTGCTCAAGAAAATCAAAGGTTATTTTTCTGCATGAACCAAAGATTAATTACCATGTGGATTAGTCGTTAGATACAAATGAGATTATATGAATATTTTGATCACGAATTTCATCTGACAAGCGATAAATGCAGGATTTACCAAGTTTACTTGGGAGATTTAGAAATATTTTTGTGTGTAATGTCTCTTTGATGGTTGTAGCCTATAAATACACTGCCAAATGGACTTGAATGCAAGAGAATAACATTCCTTTTAGCAAAATCTTGAAATTTTTTTCTCTACCTTTAAGCCTTTAATTTCTTGTAATTTTGTTGTTGTTATTTGGTGTGAGCATTAAACACTAGCAGATCTAGGTTTAAGAGTGAAAAACCTATTGTTTAAGGTTTAAAGTTAGCCTTAGAAAACTCTTGTATGGGTTAAGTGTTAGCATTGTAAAACACTAGTGAGGTTTTGTGTAAGCCTTGTAAAAACATAATTTGTAAAGTTAGGTGTGAGATTTAAAATACCATTGAAGATTAATGAAACATCTAATTGAAAGAATTGGGGAGTAGATGTAGGGTTGGTTAATACTCGAATCACTATAAAACCCTATGTGTTTCATTCACCTTTTATTCCTTTTATATCTTATTTAACAAACCTTCACTCTAAAATTTAAAATTTTCTACTAATTCAACTCCCCCTTCTTAGTGCACAAAGGCTTACAAGTGGTACTAGATTCAAGTATGAAAATAAAGCCTTAATTAAGTGAGAAAGGATCATAACACAAAATGAAATTGACACTCACCTCAAGCCTTACTTTGATGGAACCAACTATAGTTATTGGAAGTATAAAATGGAGATTTACTTGGATAGTGAAGTGTTAGATATAAAGGATATAGTAGCAAAATAATGGAAGCCTTCAACCAAAGTGGTTGATGGTAGTGAATAACTGATCCCAAGGAAAGAATGGGTGGAAGCACATAAAAAATCAAATGGGAAGAACAAGAGGGCAATGGTCGTTCTTCTTAGCTCCTTTTCAAGAGAAGAGAGTGGTAGAGTGAACCATTGCCTAACTGTCCATGGGATATGGAATGCATTGGAAAACTATCACAAAGGCACTATATTAGTGAAATCAAGTAGGTTGAAAATGTATGTGACAGAGTGAGAGCTCTTTATGATGAAGGATAATGAAAGCATCACCAATATGACAAATAGACTCCTCTTTATTGTCACAAACATGAAGAAACTTAGAAGAATTCTCACCCATCATGAGGTAAACACTAAAATTCTTAAATCTCTTCCTCTTGAGAAATTGGATGCTAGAGTTTGCAGCATTTAAGAATCCAATCCAGAGATTAGAAAGGTGTAAACATATGTCCTCATTGGCAAGCTACTCACTCATGTGCTAGCCTTAAAGAAGGATGAAGAGATGAATAAAATGGGAGACAAAAATGAAAAGGCTGAAAAGAAGATCCTCTCTCAAATCCATAACTAAAGACAAGGAGGTTAAAACTGCCTTTAATGATAGTGATAAGAGTGACAAAGAGACAAAAAGGCTGAAAAGAAAATGGGAGACAAAAATGAAAAGGCTGAAAAGAAGATCATTTCTCTCAAATCCTTAACTAAAGAGAAGGAGGTTAAAACTGCCTATGGTGATAGTGATAAGAGTGAGAAAGAGAAAAAGGAATTAACCATGCTCTCAATGAGGACCAAAAAGCTCATGAAGAGAATGAAAGAAAGGAAGAACATCAAAAGAGCATCTCTCAAATTCAAAGACAAGAAGAATGAAGTGATATTATGAATGTGGAAAATAAGGTCACATCAAATTTGATTACCCCAAGCTTGAGAAGAAGGAAAAATGGGATAAGGAGAAGAAGAAGATTTTCAAAGCTACTTGGGATGATAACTCAAGTGAAGAAAAAGAAGAAGATGATGATGAAGAAGTTACCAACCCATGCTTCATGGCTCAAGAGGACTCCTCTAATGAGGTAAGTACTTCTTCTCAGTCTTGTCATGATTATGAGGACTTAGATGATGCGGATGATGAGCTTCTTGAAGCTCTAACCTTGAGATGTGAGAAATACAAATCTCAAATGAAAACTTAAAAGAAAAAATGTTCAAAACTTGAGGATGATTTTGAAAAATTAAATGATCTTGTAAGTGACTTATGGTCTTCTAATGAAGAACTAAAAAAATCCTTAAAAAATCTTTCTAAATCTTAATCCTTTTTTTATTCTTTGAGAAAAGAAAATGATTTTTTAAAAGGTGATGCTATTGAGCTTAGGAATTCCATATCAAGATTTCACCAAGTGAAAGAAGCTTTAGATACTTTAATTGTATCTCAAAGACCTCATTAGTGAGACATAGTTTAGGCGTTAATGTAACCTTTTCATCTACATCTTCTTTTCCCACATTCATCAGAGCATCTATACCTTAAACTTCTAGTATTGAGGTCGTTGGAAAGAAAAGTGCTCCTAACACTAGGACATTTATGCCACAAAGGGTAAAGAAAAGGCTCCTAAAGGCTCAAGAGCTATGTCTCAAAGAGCAAATCATGCATACATCTATACCAAAAGGCACACACACAAAAAAACTTCTACTCCTCACCACTCATGCACTTATATGCACTCTCAAAACCAAAGTGTCAGAAGGCCTCCTACTCATACCAAGGTTGTGTATAGGAGGAAGACTTATTAGCGTAAACTCAATGTCACTATTGCATGAGGAATGAACATATTAATGTCTTTTGCTACATTCAAAAGACACACCTCAAATTAGAGGATCCTTTTGAGCCTAACCCCTAAGGACCCAAGTATGCTTGCTTGGGTACCTAATCAAAGGTAAATTGTTTTTGTATTACGAGATTGTTTAGAAACCACCAAAGAAGGTAATGATTGGTATATGGATAGTGGATGCTCAAAGTACATGACTAAAAATAATAAGCTATTCATATCCATTAAAGAAAAAGATGGTGGCAACGTCACATTTGGAAACAATGCCAAGGGTAAGGTAATTAGATTGGAATTGTTGGTAAGAAAGGTTGCTCCTTTATTGACAATGTTATTTTAGTTGAAGGATTGAAATATAATTTATTGAGTGCAAGTCAATTATGTAATAAAGGTAATAATGTCACCTTTAGCCCTAAAGAATGTCGGGTTACCACTTTGTTAGATAAGAAGGTAGTCTTTAAGGGTGAAAGGAGAGACAATACCTACTTAACTGACTTAGACAATTTGGCTAACCAATCCTTTAAGTGTTTTGTCTTTATTAGTAATGAATCTTTGCTTTAGCATAGAAGACTTGGATATGGTAGCTTGGAGCTTTTACATAGTTTATCAAATGGAGAGCTAGTAAAAGGTCTACTATAGCTAAAATTCACAAAGGATAAAAGATATGGACCTTACTAAATGGGAAAGCAGCACCAAACATCCTTCAAAGCAAAAAATGTTATAAGTACTTCTAGACCTCTTCAACTCATTCATATGGACTTAATTGGACCCACTAAAAGTGATAGTCTTGTAGAAAGCATTATGCATTTATGCTAGTTGATGACTACTCTAGGTTCACTTAGGTATCCTTTCTTGCTCATAAGAATGACACTTTGAAGCTTTCAAAAGTTTTGCTAAAAGAGTTCAAAATGAAAAAGGTTACTTCATTTCTTCTATTAGGAGCAATCATGGAAAGGAATTTCAAAATGAATCTTTTGCAAATTATTGCTTAGAGAATGAGATTTCTTATAACTTTTCTACTCTTAGATAGCACAACAGAATGGTGTTGCAAAAAGGAAAAATAGGACATTGATAGAGATGGTTAAAGCTATGCTTAATGAGTATTCCTTGCCAAATTACTTTTGGGCCGAAGCCATCAATACTTCTTGTTATATTGCAAATCGTGATTTAAAAAAACTCATTCTGAACAAAACTTCTTATGAGTTATGGAATGGTACAAAATTGAAGCTATCACACCTTAGAGTTTTTGGGTGCAAATGCTACATAATTAATACCAAGGATAACCTTGAAATTTTTGTCTTTAAAATTGCTAAGGGTATTGAAAGGAAAAGCCTATAGGGTGTTCAACAAAAAGGTTATGATGGTAAAAGAGTTTATGAATATTGTATTTGATGAATCTAGTAAATTTGATCTTGGAAAAGGTTCTCTTGTTGATAATCTTGTAGGTGACTTTGAAAAGTTAGAGCTTGATTCAACATCAAAAAAAATTATGATTGATCTTAAAGATAACAAGCCCTCGTAAGAAGTTGAAGAACCTCAACCATAACAAAAGGAAAACCAAATTTAAAAACTAACCAAGAATTAGAGATATTCCAAGAATCACCTAATAGATTTTATCATTGGTGAGACATCTAAAGGAGTAAGTACTAGGTCTCAATTATATGCTTTAGATAATAATCTTGCATTTATTTCTTAAATTAAGCCAAAATCTCTCGATGAGGTTCTTAATGATGAGATTGGGTGATTGCTAGTAAGTGGAACTCAACAAATTTAAGAGAAACAAAGTTTGGGAACTTGTTCTCAATTGTAGGATGCAAATAGGTGTTTAGGAATAAAAGGTATTGTTATAAAGAACAAAGCTTGATTAGTTGCAAAAGGTTAAAACTAAGAGGAAGACATTGACTACATGGAAACCTTTACTCTTGTAGCAAGATTAGAGGCCATTAGGATTCTTTTAGCATTTGTATGTTACTTGGATTTAAAACTTTTTCAAATGGATGTGAAAAGTGGTTTTTTAAATGATTTCATTAAGAAGGAAGTTTATGTTGAATAACATTCAAGTGAAGGAAGTTTATGTTAAGCAGCATTCGAGTTTTAAGTCTCATATTTCTCTAAATTATCTTTTCAAATGAACTAAAACCTTATATGGTTTAAAACAAGCTCCAAGAGCTTAGTACAAAAAGGTTAGTTTATTTCTTTTACAAAATGTTTTTGAAAAAATAAGGTTGATACTACTTTATTTATCAAAAGGCATAATAAAGATACCTTCGTTATGCAAATATATGTTGTGAAAAATTTGCTAAGTGTATAACTACAAAGTTTGAGATGAGCATAATGGGTGACCTCAAGTTCTTAGTCCTCAAATCAAGAAAACCAAATATGACATCTTCATCAACCAAGCCAAGTCCACAAAAGATCTACTTAAAAGGTTTAGCATGGATGGATGTAAAGTAGCAAAGACTCTAATGAGTCCAACTATCAAGCTAGATAAAGATGAATCGAGTAAGCCTATTAATGAAAAGAAGTATAAAGGTATGATTAGCTCTCTCCTCTATCTTACTGCATCTAAACCCAACATCATGTTTAGTGTTTACTTATGTGCTAGGTTTTAATCTTGTCTTAAGGAATCTCATATGAATGCCATTAAAAGGATTCTTAAGTATTTATATGGCACATGGCATTTAGGACATTGGTATCATAAAAATTCATCTTTAGTCTTCTTGGATATTCATATGTGAATTATGCCAGTAGTTTGATGGATAGGAAAAGAACTTCCAAAACTTTTTAATTCATAGTGAATGTTTAGTTTCTTGATTTAGCAAAAAGCAAGATTTGTTTGTCTTACCTACTGCCGAAGAGGAATATGTGGCGGCGAGTTGTTGTTGCACCCAAGTTCTTTAAATGAAATAATAACTCAAGGATTATGACAAAGATGTTGATTACATTTCCATCAAATGTGACAACACAAGTATAATAAATCGTTTTAAGAATCCCATTCAACATTCAAGAAGTAAGCATATTGACATTAGATATCATTTTTTAAGAGATCATGTCTAAAATGGTAATTTGGTATTAGAATTTATTGACACTAATCACCAACTTACGAATATTTTACTAAACCCCTCAATGATAAAAGAATGAACTTTATTAAGAGGGAACTAGGGATGCTAGATGAAAATTCCCTAGGGTAAAAATTGATCTCACTTTATGCCTTTCACTTTGCTTGTAAATGTTAGTTCATTATTTGATATGATTGGTGATTACATGTTAATGTGTTATGTTGAATGTTTTAGATGTGTTGATTCATTATGCATTTGTGCTTTTCAATGCCAAATTACTTGAATCAATCATTTTAATATCATGTTGATCACATTATGTTTAGGCCATTGTTTCCTTCATGTTTTTTAAAAGATGGCATGTAATTCGTGATCAAGATTATAAGTTTGCGATCACTACTTACAAGCCTCCTTCAATATTTTGACTTTTGTCAAATTTGTTGTTGTGATATATGATAGCCACCATGAAAATTTTCAAATCTCAAATCTTTAAACCATTGACCATGCTCTTTTCCAAGGAATTCTTAACTGTTACTCAAAATTTGCATAATTAGTGATCGCGATAGGCATATAGTGATTGCTATTTCCAATAACCACTGGTGATTGATTGATTTGACAATCAAATGATGCCTACTTTTCATTTAATATTTTTTTTACCATTTTACAACCATTTTACTCACATTCTCTGCCTATTTAAGCCTCACAACCTTCTATTCCATTGTTATCATTTTCTTCCTTATATCTCTCATATTTTCTCTTTTCAAATTTTAACCTATATATTCTTTTCCTTTTCTCTCATGGCACCCAAAAAGTTCACTAGAGCATAAAAGGGGAAGGGCGTTGTCCAAACTTAAGGTCTTCCTCCTTTTAATCTCATGAAGACAATCGCTAAAAAAGAGAATGAAAGATATAAGGCCAATACTAAAAAGATCATCTAAGCAAACTAGATTCCTTCCTCCTTTCTCCTTGAAACTTTAGGAATTAAGGATGAAATTCAAGCATTTCTCTTCAACCTTAGCTGAAATGAATTAATCTTTTAGGAAAAATCAGGTTATGAAGAAATAGTATAAGAATTCATGTACACCGTAACTCTTAGTCGGAGAGTAGAGTCTAAAGTGGGTGTGTACGTTCTTGTTTTTAGGACTTTTTAGGATCCCTACTTCATAACCTTTACCCAACTTTCCACCATTTGCAATTTCCAAACGAAAGATAATGTTCCTTTCATTATCTCTTCTCTTGACATCATCTATCTTGAGTTCTGGTCTGAAATTTCAATAAAAACCAAACATGAACCTAGAACTTTAGTAGCCAAATACATTAAAACCCTAAACAATTAGCCTATCCATAAAATCATTACCTTTTCCATCAATGCTAGGGGTGATGGAAATGAAAAAGTTTCTCAAAAAGACCTAGCTTTTCTCTTTTGCCTCACCAAGAATAAACCCATTCAAACTAAGAGATACCTTGTTAATCAATTGATCCACATGAGCATTAAGCCTAAGTGCAAATTTCTTCTTCCTTCTCATGTCATAGCCATCCATAGGTTTATGGGGGCTTTAAATGATGAGAATGAGAAATTCCTCATAAAAAGGTATCTCTCATCCCACAACTTCTTTAATCTAACCTATTTGACCAATGCCAAGGCCATTCATCCTAACACTTATCTTTTTACCTTGGGATCATATGGGACAAAGAAACAATAAACAACTCATGCCTCTAAAAGAAAGAGTCTAGTGATTGAGGAAGTCCCCAAGAACCCATTCCTTATATAAAGCCCAATGAAAAGCCAAAAGTAAAGTATTATTCCATCTCTCTCTCTTTCATCAATAAGAAATTTGATAAGGTAATGAGAATAATCAAGAAAAGGTTTCATCTTCTCTCTTAACTTCATAGTGACTTGGTTAACCTTCAAAACAAGGTTGGGTTACTTTGTATCATCTTCCTGATTTTAAAGAACAAGAAGACATTAACGAAGAAGAAGGAGCTGAAAAGGAAGAAAGAGATGAAGCCCAATGAGGAGATGAAGAATTTGTTGAAGATAGTGGTGATGATATTGATGATATCTCCCCTACCTTTTAGTTTTCTTTGAGCTTTATTTCTTATTTTAACTTTTTTTTTTGTTTTAATTTTGGCCAAAATGTGTCATCAAACACAATTATATTTTTTATTTTGTTATGTATCTTTTTTAATAATAAAAGTTTGAACTATGTTCTTTCTATGATTTATTTGATAAAGGATGAATGATGTTCCCTCTTATAATTGTGATACTCTTATTGCATCTCATTACACTTAATTCTTTCTTTTTGATCTTAACAAATGGGGATAGATTGTATGTCATTGGTTGAGGGGGAGTAGTCAACATTTCATTTTTTATCTTTTACAAATTCAACCTAAGTTATCAAAATCAAAAAGTGTGAGATTGTTGGACTAGGTTAGTTAAACCAAAATCAAAACTCTTTTTTGATCTTGATAATATAGATTACAAGGTTCTAATGTCCATTTCAAGTGTTAATCTTGCAGTTATTTAACTAGGATTGCTTTGAAAGTTGAATCAAAGCCTTAATCTTAAAGATTGAAAATTGCACTCTAATTCGCGATCATGAAGCAAAAGTTCATGATCTCTATCCTCTAAAAAGTTGAATGAATCTTATATAGACGATTTTATGGTATAAGTAACATCCAATAGTCACGACTGCGACTCTTTTGCATTCACTTGGAGGGAACCAAATCTTCAACTAAATCATGTCAGGTGTCCTAAAGAATTATTAGAAGATTAAATTTTGGAGGAGCAAAAGAAGTGTAGTGACTGCAAATGTCATTAAGCCATTTCTCCATTCAAGTAGATGAATTTGTGGTGAGCATTACGTCCAAAGAACAAAATAGAGATCATGACTTTCACTATTGCTTAAGAAATGCAACAACTATTTTTCTTGAAGAACCAATAGTTAATTGTCATATGGACTAGCTGCTAGGTACAAATGGGGTTATGTGAATATAGCGATTGCAAATGAAGGTCTTGACTGTGAATTTCATCTTATAAGTAATAAATGTAGGATCTCCTTTGCTTACTTTAGAGATTTAGAAATAGTTTTGTGTGTAATATGAATTTCAAGCTTTTTTGATTGGATGTCAAAAGAGCATTTTTAAATGGTTTTATTGAGGAGAAACTTTATATTGACCAACCTCCAGATTTTGAATCTCATGGTTTACTAAACCATGTTTTCAAATTAACTAAGGCCTTGTAAGGTTTGAAACAAGCTTTTAGAGCTTAGTATGAAACACTTAATTCATTCCTTTTGAAAAATGATTTTGAAAAAGCAAGGTTGACACTACATTGTTTATGAGAATGCATTACAAAGACACTTTTATTGTTCAAATTTATATTAGTGATATAATATTCAATGCTACTAACGAGTCATTTTGTGAACAATTTGCTAAACATATGACTAAGGAATTTAGAAGGAGCATGATAAGGCATCTTAAATCTTTTCTTAGTTTATAAATCAAATAATGCAAATAGGGCATCTTCATCAATTAATCCAAATAATCAAAAGGGCTGCTCAAGAAATTTGGGATTGATGGATGTAATATAGCCAAAACACTAATGAGTTCATTAGTCAAGCTTGACAAAGATGAATCATGTAAGCCTATTGATGAGAAAAAGTATAGAGGTATGATTGGCTCTCTACTTTACCTTATCACTTCTAAACTTGATATAATGCATAGTGTTTAATTGTGTGTAAGATTTCAATCTTGTCCAAAAAAATCACATTTGCATGCGGTCAAGAGAATTTTGAAATATTTGCATGACACATTATGTTTAGGTTTATGGTATCCTAGGAGTTCATATTATAGTCTTCTTAGATATTCAAATGTGGATTATGTCAATAGTCTTCTTGATAGAAAGAACACTTTCAAAACTTGTCAATTTATTAATGAGTGTTTAGTTTCTTAGTTTAATAAGAAGCAAGTTTTGTTTTCCTTGTCCACCGCTAAAGCGGAATATACGACAACGGGTTCTTGTTGCACTCATGATCTTTGGATGAAATAATAACTCAAGGATTAGTGTAAGATATTGATCAGATTCCCATTAAATGTGATAGTACAAGTGCAATAAATCACTCAAAGAATCCCATCCAACATTCAAGAAGTAAACATATAGATATTAGGCATCATTTTTTAAGAGACCATGTGCAAAATGGTAATGTTGTGTTAGCATTTATTGATACAAATAACCAATGAGTAGACATTTTTATTAAACCCCATAATAAAAAAAGGATGAACTTTATCAAAAGGGAACTAAGGATACTTGAAGAAAGCTCCTTAGGGTGAAAATCAATCTTAAATGTGTGCATATATTCATGTTTGATTGATATTGGCATGATTAATATGTTTGTGATGTGCTTTGGTTTTTTGAATATGTTGATTTTATGTTAGGATGAATTAATTCAACTTGTAATTGAGTTTCTTCACATTCAAATGCTTGAATTAATCATCTATATATCAAATTAATCAATTAGTATATAGGCCATTTAAGTAAATTCTATTTTTAAGCTTATTATTGAACTTGTATTGTAAATCGTAATCGAGACCATTTTTTGTGGTTGAAATTTACAAATCACTTTATTTTTTTAAGGCTTTTAAAATTCACGTTCATGATATCCCCTTCGCCCCTATGAATTTTCAATATTTTAAAATTTGCAGTGTCGTTCAACACGTCTTTTCGAGGTTAAACTATTTGTTACTCATAAATTTCATATTTTTGGGTCGTGATGTATATTTAGCAGTCGTGATTTTTAATATCTGCTAGGTAATAACTCTATTCTAAATAGTTATTTTCTAGCATTAAATGCAAATATAGTCATTTTTTAGCCTTTTTTCACTCTTTTTTTTTTTTTTTGCCTATTTAAACCCCTTTCAAGCCTTCTTTTTCACTTTTCTCTCTTTGTTTCTTATATTTCTTTTAAATCCCTTTTTCTCTTAAATTCTCTCTTATTTTAAGCTTTTTTTTTCCCTCTTATACACCTTTTTTTCTACCTTGCTATGGCTCTAAGGAAACCACCAAGGGATACCAATAAGGTCAAAGCCCCTTAAACCTCTTCCCCTCCTTCAGGACAACCCCCACTCAATCTAATGAAAGGAGTCACTTTGGAAGAAAAGAAGAGACATGAGGTGATCAAGAATAAAATCATAATGCTCAACAAGAATCCCTTCACTTCTGCTCTTGAATCTATAAAGATAGAAGGTGAGATAAGAGCCTACCTTTCTAACTTGGGATAGGAGGAATTCATTTTAAAAAATGAGTCAAGTTATGAATAAGTCATAAGGGAATTTATAGCCACCGTGGAGATAAGTAAAGCTACCAATACTGCAATAGGTGTGTATGGTCTATCATTTTATTGCTTTGGCCAACCTTTCTATATCACCTACCCCCCAAATTTGCTCTTTCTAACTTCCAAACCATGGATGATGTCATATTGAATTGTTCCTCTCTAGCTTTTATCATGAATGAGTTTGGCATCGGATTTCCATTGAATCTCACCGTGATTCAAAAATTTGCCTAACCAAACATATCAATTTCTTAACTTTTTGATTACTGCATCAAATCATAACCTTTTCTATAAATAACTAAGGCAATGGCAATGAAAAGGTCTCCCAAAAGGACCTTTGTTTATTTTATTGTCTCATTAAAGGAAAGCTAATCCAACCAACGACTTCTTTACTAATCAATTGGCTCATATGGCTAAATTCTTCTTCCCACTCATATTACTAGTCTTTACAAGAATACGGAAGCATTAAACCCAAAATGAAGCCTTCTTCAAACCACCTACCTTCCACGCATAAACTTTCTTGACCTCAATTATTTTCTTAATGCCAAGGCAATAAGACCTCATACATATGAGTATCTCCTAATGGTTGAAGGTGTAAGGCTTTAACAAGCTTCCCAATAATAAAAAAAAAAAAATAGATGAATTATGGTTTAAAAAAGACAAGAAGAAGCACCACCAGTTCAAAAGGTTTAAGCTCCTCCTCCCATTTATTTATGTTCTCCACATAAGAAGATTGATAAGATTATGAGAGTAATGAATCAACAATTCAAGCTTCTTAGTCACATCCATAATGACATTATGGATCTACAAGAGAAGTTAGAGCTTACACCATGTTGCCTTCCTAATTTTAAGGAGGAGAACATCATAGAAGAAAAAGGAAATAATAAAGGAGCACAATAAGAAGATGAAAATCAAAGAGATGATGATAATGATGACTTTTTACCAACTTTTTGGTTTATTTCCTTTTCTTTCCTTTCTATTGTTCATCTTTACTTTTGCTTTCTCTTTTGTTTCTTTTATGGTTTTTGTGTTTTAATTCTTAGGCCTAATCTTGTGATCAAACATTTATCTATGTTTGATATACTGAGAATTGATTATAATGTTTGGGTTTAATGACATTATTTTGTTTATCTTTCCTATCTTTTTAATTGAATTGTAGTTGATATGATTTTCAATTTATGAATGATATTTCAATCTTTCTCACTTTCTTCCCCATCCCCTCTCTTTTTGTTCTTAACAAAGAGGGAGAGAAAATAGCAAATGAAATGAAAAAGAATAATAATATATTGAACTAATTGACATAACTAAGTAGAGTATGGATTGAGGGGGAGTACACTTTAAACTCTAAAGTATTTATTGAACTACTTTGTGTAACTTTAAATTGACTTCCAAAAACTTAGAATTTGCAAGGGTATGTATGTTAGAATCATATTTTTTACATATTCAATCTAGATTGTCAAAATAAAAAAGGGAGAGATTATTGACAAGGTTGGTCAAGCCTAGGTCAAACCTCTCTTTTAAACTTGACAATATAGTATTGTTCTTATAAAAAAATGAAATAGGAATTAAGTTAGAAGTCAAAAGAAAGTGGAAATTCTCCAAGTCTCAAAATTGTCTTATAATTCGCCCCGAGATAGATAAACCACAGCTAAGAAACAGGTCATGACCACTATCCACTAAAAAGATGGAGTCCAAAACCTCTCGCTATCTAAATCGCATTGGGGCCTATGGCTGTAACATTCAAAGATATGTAAAAGCACTACAATGGTTACTTGGGAAGCTTGTTGAAGCATGCCACATGTCTAATGAGCCATCTGGATATTTGAGGATCGCAATCCTGATCCTAAGGTGCTACCACAACTTGATTTCAAGGTTGAACCAAAATGGGCAGTTTGTTTCACGATGCAGTTTGTGTTCCCCTATGCCAATATTAACTTTGATCATGATTACAACCTATATATTTACGAGCAAGACTTTTAAAAAAAGTTGAGAGTTCTAATAACTAGTTTTGGAAGAACCAATGATCAAATGCCAAGTGCCACTAGACGTTAGACACATTTGAAGATCTTGATAGCAAAAGAGAAATTCTTAACACAAAATGCATATTATAATCGTGATTATCGATCTCAAATACAAATTGAGTCTGATAAGCATCAAATGTTTAATTGCCTACCCAATCTTATAGATTTGCATATAGTTTCTTTTGTAATGGCTCTTTAGTGGTTGGAACCTATAAATACTCCACCAAATGGCCATGAATGCAAGAGAACTAACATTTATTATGCCTTAACTCTTGCAATTTGATTCTCAATTTTCTTTCTCATAATAACTTGTATACTTTGTTCATTAAAAGTATTAATTGTTTATGAAAGGTTAAGTGTGAGCCTTAGACACTTGGGAATTGAGTTTAGAGTGAGCTTTTTTGTTTGGGAAACTCTTATTATAAGGTTATGTGCGAGAATCAAACATAAGTGTAATTAGGGTTTAATGTGAGCTTGTAAAAGACCAAAGTTAGTAAAATACCAATTGGAGAAATGGGGAGTGCATGTAAGATTAGTTAATATCTGAATCACTATAAATTCTTATGTATTGATTCTTTCCTTCTTTCCTTAATCTTTTATTTGGTTGTATTCCCTCTAACATTTCAAATTTCCTATTAATTCAACCCTCATTATTGGTGCACAAGGGTCAACATAGTTAATAAATTACATAGTAGCAAGCTTTAATTTCTTTTTCTCATTGTAATTATGGCATTTAAACACAAATTCTACCTTCCTTTCCTATAAAAGATAAGCCTTAGGATTGTTTCCACCTTGGAAGGATGTAATCTTTATTTTTATGCCTCCTAAATTGACATCTTACTTTCCACACCTTAGGTAGTTCTCATCCATGGGTTCTCCATCTTCATCATTATTATGGACCCATCTCCCATACCTAGCTTGCCTTAAAGTTTTATGGGTGGTATTGGAGTTGTTGCTGGTGGTGGTTCGACTCTTTTCCATCTTTTCCATTCTTTCTAATAATTGCCTTATTGAATCTTGCATACTTCTCCTGCATAGCCTCCACAATGGATCTTTCTCTGCGTCCTTCAGAATCTGACATGGTTAGAAATAAAGAAAATAAAGAAAAGTGCTTAAAAGCACACTCTATAACATGTTTCACTATTAAAAGATAACTCTCCTCTCGTATTTCACAAAAAACTAGGCCTTTACCCTCTAATAGTCTCACAATTCTTGCCTTTTACCACTTTGAATTCCTTTCTTTTTTGGAACTAAAGTTACTATTATCAAATTAGAGCTTAATCATAAAGCAAACATACAATTCCAACTTAAATTGACTTTAGAAGATAAAGAAGACAACTAGAATCAAAATAGGAAGAAGAAAAATCAAGGATTACAAAATAGAGATCAATCATAAATTATAAAAAGACTATGAATCTAAGACTTGAAAGAACTTGAATTAAGCACAAATAATTCAATTTAAATGAGATTAGGCTAAATCCATTTTACAAAATAAACCAGTTCAAACTTTTTTTTCCTTTTGCAAATAAGGTCAAACTTCTTTACTTTTTCTTTTTCTTTCGTTTTTTATGTCTTTTTATTTTTTTTCTTTTTTTAAACAATGGAAGTTAATAATAAAGGCCTTGAAATAAGAAATACAAAGAAAACACAAACTTTGCATAACACTATTATAAATTGAATTAGAAGAAAACTAGTGCAAATGGAAAATTTGTATTCCTTTTGGATTTTCATAATGCAAAATGCTAAAACTAAAATCAAGAAACAAACAATTAGTAATAAGGATGAAACAAAAAAATTTATGAAAGCAACTTGAAGGAACAAAATTGGAAGGAGAAAATAAGAAGAAACCAAATTTGGAAGAAAGAACAAACACAAAAATGAATGCAACAATAAACAAGATTTTAAACCCGAAGAAAAAAAAATGAAGGAAAAATACTTGATTTTGAAGCCTTTGCTTTAATACCAAGTAATACGAACATGGTAACTTATCCTTAATCCGTATGTAATATTGTTACCTTTGGCCAAGGATCTATCAATAATCCAATAACGGAACTTCAACTCCCAACCATACCTTTAGATAACTTATATCTAGTAACCTAAATTATAAAGAATTAAAAGGTGTTTAATTCCAAACCTATAATTAACTAAGGTAATTTTAATTTTAAAATTAAACTAGTTTGCAAAGTTAATTAATGCCTCACATAATAACCTACCAAGTTCTTTCAAGAACCAAAGAAGAGAACAAATTCTCACAAGAAAAATTAGAATTATATTGATGAATAACGTGTCTCTTACATTTTTTTGATGGCCTATTTATAGGCATTATAGAGCTTCACTAATTAGGAATAAAAGACTTAATCCTATTGTAGAAATTTTAAGAGAAACTAACTAAGAAAATATCTTGCACTATTCAGTCAAGAAGAGCCTCCAAAATTCCTAAAAATTAACTAATGAGATCATATTCGAAGAGAAATTTGGCCAAGAAGAGCCTCAATAAAAAAGAGAAATCATATTCTAAAGAGGAAGTATAATTTTGCCAAGAAATGAAGTGAAAGAATATTCTTGAGATCTTGCACATCATGGAAGATATTTGACTTGACTTTGTTGATTATTTGACCATACAGGCCACCTATCCTTGTGTCTACTTTAGGATTATTGTTCTTGCAACTAAAATGCTTGGAATATTTTTAGAAGATTCTTAGAATCTTTTAGAACCTTCAGGGAACCTTCTAGAGCCTTCTAAAACATTTTAGAACATTATTAATGCAATTTTCTCCATTTGAAGAGTTGGTCTTATAGATTTAATTTTGAAGATCCACATATGAAATTGAAGTGTATAAATGACCATTTTTTCTTTGAGAAGATCCACTAAATGCTCTAATGCTTACTCCAAAGCTTTCTTTCTTGACTTTTTTATGCATAAAGATTCCCAAAACTTCTTTAAACTTCTGGAGGCGAGCTCTTATTGATGGTCCTTTGTATTGGATGCATTTTTCTTGCTTAGTGCTTCCTTGGTTTGCATTAGAAATAGCTATAAATACTTCGTCCATCCTTGGTTTACATTAAAATTAGCTATAAATACTCCATCCATTCTTGGTTTGCATTAGAATTTGCTATAAACACTTCATCCAAAGGCCTTAAATGAAGTTAAACAACCTTATACTTTGTGAAAACGTATAATATTTATTCTTAATGCCTTAAACTTAATTTCTTTCTATTTGGTAGTTGCAAAGCTTTAAATGCTTTTGTAAGTTTTGAGCATAAGCCTAAACACTTGTATTATGGGTTGGAAAGTTAAATTAATGTGTGAAAACTCTTACGAGATTGTGTGTGAGCCTTAAAAACAAGTTGTATTAGGTTAGGTGTGAAACGAAAATACTAAGTTTAGGAGTGAGCTTAGAAAAGCTCCATGTATAGTTTGGTGAGATAGTGAGATCCTAATTTGAGAATTTAGGAATGGATGTAGGGTTAGTTAACATTTGAAGGACCAAAAGACCATGCCACTACTTCTAAGAAATCTCATAAATATAAGATGAATTTGAATAGAGAAACTACATCCTTTTAAAGGAATCAAGTAAGAGAAAGTCAAGAGTTGCACTTAAAGTAGTCTCCAAACCATTGAGCTTTAAAGATTAATAAATTGATTATAAGGACATGGCTTTTATCATAAATCCATTTAGGAAGATGCTAAAAAAGATGCCTTAAAATAAAGGCAAGGCAAAGCTTGAGCAAATAAAATGCAATGGATATAGGAAGTTGGTCATATCAAAATTGAATATTCTAAGGCTAAAGATGAGAAGAAGGAAAATAAAAAGATGAAGGCATATAAAGCTCTATGGGATGACTTACACTCCTTCAAATCAAACTGATCTAAAGAAGAACCAAGAAGAATAATTAGGGAGAAAGGTAATTTACGCTTGATGGCATTAGAGGAAGGGTCTTTATCTATGGTAAAACAAAATACTTTATACAATGATTTATATGATAATGAATTAGAGCTTGAAAACATGTTTATGATTGAGAATCTTGTGGAAGCCCTAAAATCTATCAATAATGATATTGATAAAAGTTTTAAGAGAAATAAAGTTTTAAAAATAGAATTAATGGAATAAAAAAATTTTTGATGTTTTCAAAGTAGAAAATAAGGCCTTACTCAAGGAGAAGAAGTTTTATGAAATTCTTTTTAAAATGAGAGTCTTAAAAAGAAAGTTTTTAGTTTATAGGACTCTTTTGCCTCTTTTACAAAAGACAAAGAAAATTAGGTTTAATCTTGGGTTTATATAGGACCTCAAAGGATAAATATGGATTAGGCTTTGATTACTCAAAAGCCCTACCTCAAAAACCAAATTTGTAATGGCTTCCTATAAACCTATAATACTTTCTCCCTTATCATCTGAGATAGATGTGCATAGCGATAAATGCTCATACATATATGCACAAAAATATAAAGCTAACCATGCCTTCATTTATAAGAGTATAAAGCACCATAGGAAGGAGTTACTGGGAATAGATAGGTTTAATGACTACCTTTTCAAAAGTTTTCAAAACTGTTCCATCTATCTCTATTGGCCAATTTGTGAGAATTTTGTATAAAAGGAACTCTACTTAATGATTTGATAAAAAGAAGATGATCTTGAAAAATCTTATCTTTCTTTATGAAAACCTTTTGATGTTACTTTTTATAATTTAGGTAGAGAAAACTTAGTCAGTTTGTAACTAACTTCCAAGTTAGTGAGAGTAAGTTTTCTATGAGCACTAAGTGTATTTATTACCTATCTAGAGGCTTAAACACTTGCTAAGGATCTCTCTTCTGCCATGTGGTTAAGGTTGGTATTATGCCTAAAAAAAAACCAAGGGGTGGGTTATCTCTCATTCCTTCAGTAAAAGAGAGAATTGTAAAGGTTCTTCCCTAACATGCAAAAGGAAAGTTTATTCTAGAGTTTGAAAAAAGTAAAGTAAAAATGTCTAAGTAATTGCTTAGGGAGTGGACATAGGCAAGTTGTTGAACCATTATAAATTTGTGTATTTGATTTCTCCTTCTCCTTCTCATTTTTTAATTCATAATGTCATTAAGAAACAAATTTTTCAATAAGTTACCAACTATCCATTATTATTAAAGACCTCAATTGATGTTGTTAAATAGCTCATATTCAAAGAATTTGCTCTTAGAGACCATAATAAATGTTTGGATTCAATAAATCCAAGAAACTTTATTCAATTGGTAAAGTTATTAGCATCTTATAATGAACATGTTTCTAATTATATTGGATAATGCTCGTTAAAATGCATCTTATACATCACCTTGAATTTGAAAAGAAATACTATAAGTCTTTATAAAGAAAAATAGAGATGTTATTCAAAAGAAATTAGTGTTGCAAAATTTTACTTTATTATTGATAAACCAAGAGTTGAATCTAAAAAAAGAAACAAATGGCCATTATTTTAAGATTTGTTGATAATGTTAGACTTATGATGGAATGATTTTTTATCTATTTTTTGATACCACTTCATTAACTTTGAAAAAAAAATATATTTAATGTTCTTTACCAACACATTCTTAATATGTGAGATATTCATGGTCAAGGATATGACAAAGCAAAATGCATAGAGAACAGTTTGGGTTACTAGCTCTTATCACTAATGACTATCTATATGCTTATTATATACATTGCATTGCTTATCGACTTTAACCATCCTAAGTGGTAACATAATAGAGAGATTATTTCAACCATCAGTCTTTCTCTAAATAATTATAATTGTCAACATTACTTATTTTTGCTATAAGTGACATGATTACAAGTTGCATAAGCTATTAAAAATTAAAAGACTAATTTCCCTTAAAGAGTTAAAGACTGATGAGGGATTAAACCAAATTAGAACCTTACTATGAGCTGGTGAAACTAGATGGAGTTCTTGTTTAAGTTTTCTTTGAAGCTTAAAAATAATGTTTAAAGTTACATGTTCAGTTTTGAAGAGCATAATTTCTAAAGGATCCACCTATGCTCAATAGGCAAATGTAGATAAAGCTTGTGATGGAATCACATCACTTAGATTTGCATCATTTTACACCTTATGATTTTTGCCAAGTTTTACAATGCAAGTCTCAAGATATTATAAGTGCTACGCATCTTGTCTCTACAATAACAATATTGATCTAAAAATACTAAAAAATAGATGAAATCTTTTATTTGAAAAAGTGAAATCATTTTAAAAGAAACATAGAATAGATAACCCCAATATGATTGCTCCTTATGTTATAGGTAAAGGTATTGCTCCTTATGCTATAGATAAAGGTCAGTTTCATCACCAAAAGGCTCAAGTTATAATAAAAATCACTTTTGACTTTTTTTTTTTTTTTTTTGCTACAATTAATTCTTATTTATAAAAACTAAGTGATATATTTAAAGAGGATATCGAATTGTTTATGCTTTGTTCAACTTTAGATCCTCGAGATGATTACAAATCCTTTATTATTGATGATATTTACAAGCTTGAGGAAAGAATTTATGTCAAAGATTTTTCTAAATAAGAGAAGATGCATTAGAGATTTCAATTAGAGCACTTCAAAATTTGTCAATAATTTCAGAACTAAACCAAGAGTTAATAAAGACAGGAAAGTCATAAATTTATACTCAATAGATTGATCGGACTTGTTCTAACTCTTCCTAATTCTACAACTACCATTGCACGTGCTTATTTTACTCTAAAAACTATGAGGAATAGATTTTGAATAATATGGCAAATTAGTTTTTGAAGAACTATTTCACTATGTATATTAAGAAATAGATTACGAAAAACTTTTTTTTATAATAATTCAAATGTTGACGAATTTTTTTGATGTGAAAGAAAGACAATTACAATTTAAGTTGCTTATCAATGGGCATCCTCAATAGGTAAATAATATTCTCTTTCATTATTATTTGTCTTTCACATAAATTTGTATATGTGACATAATGTTTTTTATAATGATTTTTTCTTCTTACGCAAGAAGGAGATCATAGCACTATTAGGAGTTATTGTGCTAAAGGCAATAACTTAATGTATTGTTTCCCAATTGAATGATATTTCAATATTGGATGTATTGAACAATCAAGATAGTTGCTTTATGTGTTATTTTTATTTATATTTCAAACAATGATTCTTGAAATATAAGTTATCGACATATAAAAACTAGTTAATTTGTATTAAAGTTTAGATGTATAATCATAATAAAAAAATAAATATAGGAAAAATCATATATATATATATATATATATATATATATATATATATATTCCCACATGAACACATGTATTACATAAATGATTTGCAATTCCACATGAATATATCATTGTATAAATGTTCACTTAGATGCATACATTTGATAAGCATGACAATTACATTTGCACCATTGCATTTGGAGCACATGAATATAGATATTACGTTTTCATAGTTGCATAACAAATTGTCATATGTGGTATGCATATTATAATATCTTCAATAAAGGTGTTTTTGAACTTATTAAAAGTGTATTGAGCATATAGGAATTAGTAAGGAGATAAAGATGATGATGGAAAGAAAGAGAGGGACTAAAAGTGGAAAATTCAACTTTCAACCAATAGGAGCAAGCCACCATAATTTGATCATATTAGAGTATAAATAAAAATTGAAACTCTCTTCATTTAGGAGTAAATAAGAGATGGAAAAAAAATGAGGGATACAGGAAAAAAATGAGAGAAAAAAGAAAGAAAGAAAGAAGAAATAAGTTAGCTAATAAGAAATCCTAAGCTTTTCTAGTTTTGGCAAAAGGGGTGAGTGGTTTCATCTTCTTCCCATGTGATATTTCTACTCCATAATATGTTAAACATGCATAATTAATAAGAATTATGGAGTAATTATAGCTAGATTTCATGTATGAAATTTGTTAAAAGCAAAGAAGAAATAAGAGATAAATTTTATTGGTTTTATTTTTAGGATAGATTGTTACTCCTATTATTTCATAGCACTAGAAGAGGAATTCGATAAAGTGAAAAACATGAAAGTTGTGTATTTATTCACGTCTAAATGGACGTAAAACAATTTTTCAAAATATGTTGTGTAATAAAAGATATTGCTCTTCAATTCATACTAATTTTGAACATGTTGAAACTTGCCCAATCTAAGATTTTTCATATATTTTAATGACCTTATAGATTGGGCTAAACAAAATGTACACATGAAAGTTGTAAATTAATATCCCAAATAAGTTTTTCTGAAATAGTTTTACAAACTATATTGAGGGTGAAGAGATATTGCTCTTCGATTTTGACTGACCCTGAACCTGTTGAAACCTGCTTAATCTATTGATTCTATTTGCCTATAATTTCATGGTCATAGAATGGAAATTAGGTGAAGCGAAAAGTATGAAAGTTGTAGAATTATGCCATATATAAATTTTTATGAAAATTTTTTGTTGAATATGTTATGTGGGCAGAGATATTGCCCTTTCATATTAGCTAATTTTAAACATACTAAAACCTTCTCAGTCTATTAATTCTATTCACCTAGATTTTAAAGCCCCATAATGGGAATTAGGTAAAGTATAAAACATAAAAGTTATAGAGTTATGCCTTATCTAAATTCTTGCAAATTAATTTTACTAAATATATTATGTGTGAAGA
This sequence comes from Omphalea diandra, assembly GCA_949677035.1. Taxonomy (NCBI): domain Eukaryota; kingdom Viridiplantae; phylum Streptophyta; class Magnoliopsida; order Malpighiales; family Euphorbiaceae; genus Omphalea; species Omphalea diandra. The sequence goes on along the minus strand of CATIWR010258927.1, from coordinate 1,327 downwards.
GATATTATTCCCTTGTTACAACTACTTCTGAACTGGCTAAAACCTACTCAGTTAGAGAATTTTCATTTATTTTAATGACCTTATATGTAGAATTAGGCAAAGTGCAAAATATGAAAAATATTTTGTTATGTGTTCTATAGCTTTTGGCAAATTAGGGTTGCAATTGGATATGTAAATTTTGAAATATAGCGAAGATTTGTATGACTTAATCAAACTATGCTTACATAAAAATAAGGCAAAATTCAAAAATTCATCATATTTTTTGTAGGATCTATATTAATTTGAATTTTGAATATGTTGTAACCTTTTGTGTCTAGTTGGATAAAAAAAAATCAAGTTATTTAGATACATATAGGCAAAGTTATTACAATGAGTGTGCATAAGGTCGGGTTGTCATACAAGAACAACAAGTATATGTACTTAACACACTTGCTTGAAACATGACCATAGTTGCATATCAAGTGTACAAACTCATTTTAATAGATTTATAATCATATATGTATTACAAGTTAAGACCTTTACAGATTAAGGAAGCCTAAAAGAGAGATTCAAAGCTACCATAAATTTTAGTTGCATCGAAGGTGAGTAAAAGCTATAATTGGATTCTATTATTTATATGTATAATTTTAAGATACCATTTGATTCTATTATGTGTATATATTATGACAATTTACATATGAATTCAAGTCAAGTGATATGATCTTAATTATTACTTTTTATACCATTATGAATAAACATTTGCATATGGAACTAAAAGAATATTGTGACCTACTTGTCAAACACATGCTAATCACTTGGAAGAGGGATTGATATGTCCTATTATGGCAAATGTTTTCAATAAATTGAATCACATGTTATATGCTAACTAGTAAATCAAATGTCACTTGATTTTTATGAATTTCTGAGAGTAGCCTTGTAAGATCATGAAAAAAGCAATCAATCTATTGCATTTGCACTTGAATAAGTCAATGCTTATACTTGTAATGTATCTTAATAGTAATTTATTATTAATTATGTTTGTTGGCCCTAGGCACCAAGAATGGGGGTTGAATTGGTGGATAAAAATTTTAAAACAGAGATAAAGAGAAGAAGATAGAACAATGAAGACACAAGGATTTTATAGTGGTTCGGGTATTAACCAACCCTACATCCACTCCCCAATTCACCAATTGAGTATTTCACTCAATCACTAGTGTTTTACAAGCTCACACTCAACTTACAACAATGTGTTTTACAGGCTCACACACAACCTTACAACAATGTGTTTTACGGGCTCACACACAACCTTACAACAGTGTGTTTTACGGGCTCACACACAACCTTACAA
>CATIWR010258913.1:0-31156 GCA_949677035.1 Omphalea diandra | reverse complement strand
TGAGAATTAGATTAAAATTATTTTAAAAAGGTTATAATTTAGAAAAAGTGATTGATGTAAAATTAATCTAATATTTTTTACATAAAATATTATCTCAATATTTTGCAAGACAAAAATAATAAAATAATTTTTTTTCTATTTGATCGGTTTAGGTATAAATAAAAAACATAGTATTTGTATTAACAATATTTAAAAGATATTATAATAACTATTATTTATATTAAAAATATTTTCAATTTTTTTTTAAAAATAGTTCAATCTGAATAGAATTATAATGAAGCTAGATCAAATTAGTTCAATTTAATTTGATTTAATTTATAAATTAATTTAGTTTGATTTAATTTGTATTTTCAAAATTTTCAATTTAGTTTGATTTAATTTAATTCAGTCTGATTTGCTTTAATTTGATTTAATTTATAAACTGATTTGATTTGATTTAAATTGTATTTTAAAAAATTTTAATTTTTAATTTCATTCGATTCAATTTGATTTAGTTCGATTTAGTAATTGATTTGGATTGATTTAGATTATATTTTTAAAATTTTAAATTTTAAATTTATTTTGGTTTTATTCAATTTGATGTGGTTCAATTTGATTTAGTTCAACTTAATTTGATTCAGATTATATTTTAAAATTTCAATTTTTCAATATAATTTGATTTGATTTAGTTCAGTTCAATTCAATTTAGTTAGTTTGGTTCATTCAAATTGTATTTTTAAAATTTTAATTTTTAAATTTGATTTGATTTAGTTCTATTAGGTTCGATTTAATTTAATTCAGTTTGATTCGGTTTGATTATAATTTTTATGGTGGTTTAGAATTATAATTCTTATGGATTGTGTTAAAATTTAAAAATGGACTATACTTAATATTTTCAATTCCATAGAATTGATGTGAAATTATAATTGAATGGGTTATCGAAATAGTAGAATTAGAATTCTACGATCTAATTCTAATTTTGAATTTCAAATTTAAAGTTAATTCTGACATCCAAGTAGATCCTAATAGAAAAGAGAAAGTGCTAAATCGCACATAATATCCACAAGGAACAATGAAATTCTCATATATCTCTTGATTCTACAGTACCAAAAATTCAAAAATTACGATGATCAATACTTAAATTTATTGTGATAGTATTGCATGGAAGTTGATGCTATCGATGAATCAATGCTACAACAAATATCTGTTGGCTTTGAATTTTTGAAGTGGACTTTGATAGTCTAGATTTCTTTTCTGTTAGCTCCATTTTCTATTTGGGCAATTGCTTTAAACCCATCATCAGCAATTAACACTTGGCAATCGATGTTGCTTGTCTCCATGGGCTGATTCTTCTTTGTTATCGACTCCGTTGAGGTCTAATTCAATCATATGAGCATGAAATGATTTGTCCATTGATGAAGGCATAAAATTTTACAATACAAGAAGAATAACTGTTTATTGAAGAAAAGTAGAGAAATTTGAAGAAGAAGAAGAAGAATAAATGTATTGGTTTGAATCTTTTGTTATGTTGTTTGCATATTAATTGATTGAAAGAAATAAAATTTTCATGTTATTTATGTATTGATTGGCTTTTTCGCATGCTTTGTTTGATTAAAAAAAATAAAATGGACTTTTGCTTTTAGATTTATTGTTGATTGAAAGAAATGGATGATGTTTCTTTAGATTTTTTTTTTTTAAGTAAGAAAAAGTTTTAATTTATATTTTCAATTAAATATGTAAATTTTTTTAATATCATTGTGGGTCCATTATGCTTAGTAGGTTATGAAGTAGTGCCACATCATTATTACAAATAATAAAAAATTTAATTAATAATGACACATTAGTAAAACTGGATGGAATGTGTATTTTGACTAATTTTTATTAAGAGCATAAAACACAAGATATCACTTTATTAGAAAAACTTTCACAATCTCTTAAGTGCAAAAAGGTTAAATCATAATTTTTTTTAAAAATATTTCTTTCTTTTTTTTATCATTTCACTGCAATATTTTTAAAGCTGGATCACAAATCAAACCAATTAATTGGCTGATTTTTGGTTTGATTGGTTCAGTTTAGTAGAGTATTTTTTAATTTTTTTAAAATATATAAATAATACATAAAAATACTTAAAAAATAGAAATTAATATGATAAAGTAATAAAAACTATTTTTAAAATTTAAATTTTGAGTAAGATAATATAATTTTTTGAAATGTTTAAATTTTTTCACAAAATGATCTAGTTAAATTGAACAAATTTGATTTGGTTTTTTATTTTGACTAATTTTTTCAATTCTAATAATTTTTTTTAGTTTTGATTGATTTTTAATATTTAATAGAACTGAACTAATAACCAGTTTTCAATTTTACTAATTCATCATTTCAGTTTAATTCTAAAAGCTTTGCTATTATGGGGCAACTCACTATAAATTTCCAGTAGTTTGAAAATGACCAACTTCTTTATAGGTACATCTATATAACTAAATCCAACGGAGTATCATATAAAATTTTTTATCATAAAATACAAAATTGATGACTAATAGTTTTTTTTTCTTCATCTAACATAAAGTATAATTTACTTAAAATCAAAAATGGTTTTAAGCATTTCATCACGAGACAACTTGAGGGGATTATTTTGTGAATCTGATGCTCAAATTGTAGTGCTAGCTATTAAAAGTTCTTACAACATCGGTTCAGGATTTCAATTATCAATAGAAACAATATATAAGGCGAGGCCAGTTGAACAAAGGTAATTTTGAAATTCTTGAATAGAATGAGGGCAGTTTGTAAGAGATCGATTATGGTGGTAATTTTGTAATTTTATCTCTAACATGAGTTTACATTATTTTAACCCACAATCACTACACGTGCCCTTCTATCCCTTCATTCCTTTCTTTTTTAGCAATTCTTCCAGAGAGACTAAAATGAACTCATTCTAAAACGGGATTGTGTGCATCTACTTTGAAAGACAAATGTAACTTCACACTGGCTAAAGTGGCAAATAATAAAAAACTATGGTTTTATTAAAAAGTTTAATTACAATAAAAATCTTAAATTTTAGTGTGTTTTTCAAATTTATCATTTACTTCATTTTTTAATAAAAAATAATTAATTTTTTTTTTCAAATCTATCCTCAAACTAATATATGATTTTTAAAAATAGATAAAGGAATATTTTAATCCCTGAATTTTTTTAAAAAGTTCAGTTAGACCCAAAAAGAGAAAAATAACTAAAAATTGTATAAAATCTTATTTTGATTTGATTAATATACGAAAATCTAAATAACCAAATTATATATATATATATATATATATATATATATATATATATATATATATTAAGTAATTAAAATATAATTTATTTAGATGAATAATTTTTTTAAGATTTTATTATAGAATATTATTAATTCGTAATTCAAAATTGAAAACTTAGATAATTATAATTATTTTTAAAAAAATGCGATGATAAATAGTTATAATTTTTATATACATATTAAATAGCTAAAACTTATTTATTGCAAATAATCAATTATTTCTTTATATTTATGATTCATTTCTCGAGAGAAAAATACGTTTAATAAAAATATAAAATAGTTAAATGTTAATTTATTTAAATATATAAGAAGTTAAAAAAAATAAAATTAATCTCACATGTTTACATGTATACTCAGTAACAGATTTAAAAAATTTCTAAAGTTGAATATATATAATATATTTAAAATTAAAATTATTGATTGAGTGTTGTCTATTTATTTATAAAAATTTAAGATTCATGGACATAAATGATAGACAATAATTATTTTTTAAAGAACTAAATTGCTTAAAATATCTTAAATAATAACAAATCAAAATTAAATTTGAAAGAGAATAAAATGAATAATTGCCTATTATACAAATCAATAATAAAATAAAAATTAAGACATATAAACAGAAGATAAAAGTAGTATAAGTGTACAATAATTAAATATTTAATTTTTATTTAATAAAAAATCAGATAAAATACTTTTCTATATAAAATAGACAGTTAATTTATTGTATTTAAGTATGAATTAATCAAATTTTATAATAAAAATATATATTTATATAGAATGATAGATTAGTAGGTCCTAAAAAATAAAGTGGATTGAATTTTTATATTATATAATATACTTTTAAAATGAAAATGGAGTATTTTTATACTAAAAAATATTATCAAAAAATTATTAAAATTTTATTATTATAAAAATGCTGTCATTATGATACTATTTATATAAAAATAAAAAATTAAATAAGATTTTTATATTTTTTATTTAATTTTTATTATTGAGTTTTTAATATTTAACTATTATATATTTGAGTAAATTTATTTTTTTCATAAGAAATGACTCATTAACATAAAAAGATAATTCAATTATTTATAAGAAATAAGTTTTAGCTATTTAATATGTACATAAAAAAAGGAAATAATTATTTATCATTGTATTATTTTGAAAAAAATTATGATTGTCTAAATTTTCACTTTAAATTGTGAATTAATGATATTTTAGAATAAATTATTTATCTAAATAAATTATATTTCGGTTATTTAGAATACATATACTCAATTCAATTTGATTAGATTTTTATACATTGAAAGTTAATCAAACTAAATAAAATAAGATTTTATATAATTTTTTGTTATTTTCTCTTTTTTAGATTTAACTGAACTTTTTTAAAAAAATATTAGGGATTGAAATAATTCTTTATTTATTTTTTAATAATCACATATTAATTTAAGGATAAATTTTAAAAGAAAATTGAAGTTTTGAATTTTTTAATTAAAAGATTAAGTAAGGACACACTAAAATTTAAGAATTTTTTTTTGATAATTAAGCCTTATTAAAAACTAGATAATTTACCTTATGTTCGGTATATCAATTATGCAAAAAAAAAAAAATAAAAAAAGAAAAGAATATTTCTTTTCTATTGGTCGTTTATCTTATTTGTAAAAAGGAAAAATTTAAATTTATTAAGTATAAATTTACTTTTTTAACTTCATGAAAAATATAATATATAAAAATAAAATTAAAGATATTTTGTCAAAAGGTTTGCGAATCATGTTGCTCATCTTGTTGCTAAAGTAGCTGATTCCATTTCTGACCTTGTTGATTAGGACTGTTTCCCCCTTGGCTTTATTTCTGCAGCTTTGTATGCCGATTCATCTTAGTTGAATGAAAGCATTTTAATTCAAAAAAAAAAAAAAAAGTAGAGCCTTTATTCCCATCAAGTAATGTTCTTGATTTTATATTTTTCTACTAATAATTTGGTTGTCGATTGCATTTAATTGTGAATAATGTTATTTTCCTTTAATTATATAAATATTAATATTAGATCAGTAAGTTATGTTTGGATGTTGAATTATTGCTTTTTTTGATTATTCAATCAAATCTTACTGTTTTGGTATCTTGTAGCTATAAAATGTTATTTAAATCCCAGATTATAATTCAAATTATATATAAGGGAATAAAGCATGAAATAGTAAGGTTTATTAAGTTAAAATAGAATAAATAAGAAAATTTGAAAGAGTTTATACTAATTTCTAATTTTTATAATTAAAATGGAATACTATGAATTAAAATATAATTTATTTTTCATTTCTATTTATTAGTCCATATATTCTCTATTTTGTACTATCTTATGTTGTTGTTTTCATATCGCAGTAAAAGATTATCTCTGGATTCCGAAGAAGAAACAAACCAACTTGTTTGTCCCTCTCTGTGTACTGGCAACATTTCCATGGATGAACATCAAAGAGCTCTCATTCTCAACTCCTCCTCTCTCTTTCCTCCTCCTCAAGGTTTTCCAGTTATAATTTTCTTTCCCTTCTGCAGTTTATTAATTTTGCACTTCTTGATCCTGAAACGACTTCTGATTCATCTTTATTCGATTGCAGGAGTGAGGCTATCATACGGTACAGCTGGGTTCAGGGCAGATGCATCAATCCTCAAATCAACAGTGTTTAGAATTGGGATTTTGGCGGCTCTTAGATCTCTAAAAACTGGATCAGTGATTGGCTTGATGATCACTGCTTCACACAACAAAGCCAGTGATAATGGAGTCAAAGTTGCTGACCCAAGTGGTGGTATGCTAATTCAAGAATGGGAACCCTTTGCTGATGCCTTTGTTAATGCTGCCACTCCCAAATGCCTTCTTCAGGTCAGTCATCTGTATTCATAAAAGATGGTATTGTTATGTCTAACAATGACCCAAGACTGGTGTTAGCTTTGTAATTGAAGTTTGATTTTAAGTGTGTAACAGAATGTAGAGAAAGAATCCATTTTAACTGACTCCTACTGGTATGAGACTGATATTTGTGTATATGCTTATAAATTGTTTCTCTTGATTTAGTTGATGCAACATGTGTGTTTGAAAGTTTTTAACTATATTTTAATTAATTGTTTCCTTTTTATTTGGAATTGGGAGCTTACATTAAGCGCTCGTTGGGAATAAATCATGTGGAAGAGAATAATTTATTTCTATTATAGAATTCATTCACTTTAGCAATAGAATTCTTCTGTTTGGAATAAATCTTAAATTGATAGAATCATTAGTAGAATTATTTAGTTTTTTCATCAAATCATTTTTTTAATGAAAGAATTGAATTCTTTTAAATATGGTCTTTCTAATTAAGAGAATTATTAAAAAAAATTCAATTCATTTGAATTCTTTCAAAATCTGAGTTTCCAAGTAGAGCTTGAAAGATTGAGCTTATGTGATTTTATTTTTCTGTAAACAGTTGATAGATGAATTTGTGAGGACAGAAAACATCCCTTTTAGTGCAGTACGATCTGCAGAAGTATTGTTAGGAAGAGACACAAGGCCAAGCGGTGAATCTCTTCTTGAAGCTGCTAAACAAGTATATACCCTCCCTTGGAACTAATTTGAATTGTGTGTTTTTCACTTTATTTTATTTTGTTTCTTTTGGCAAAGTTGAAGCTTTGTGATCTTACACCTTTAATTATATCTTTGATTGATAATCTGACTTATGCTTGATTGAAGGGAGTTAATTCAATTGTTGGAGCTCATGCTTTTGACATGGGAATCTTAACAACTCCTCAGTTACACTGGATGGTACGTGCTAGAAATAAGAGCATGAGAGCAACTGAAGCTGATTACTACAAGCAGCTTTCTAGCTCATTCAGGTTTGTTTAAGATATATGTGTATTTTCTGGCTAGACTGCTAAAGGTGATTGCTTTTTGATTTGATGTCATCACTAAATGGCTTCACTTGAGGTATTTTTATGATTGATTAGGTGCTTGATTGATTTGATTCCAAATGGAGACATTATCAAAGGGACAAATGACAAATTAGTGGTGGATGGGGCTAATGGTGTCGGTGGAGAGAAAATTGAAGTTTTGCGGAAGATGTTGAATGGTTTGCTTATCGAGGTACGCAATTCTGGAAAGGAAGGTGTACTCAATGAAGGAGTGGGTGCTGATTATGTACAGAAAGAAAAGGTTGTTCCAGAACAGTTTGGTTCTAAGGATGTTGGTCTAAGGTCAGCATCTCATTATTAGATTGTAAACTTAATCCTGGTTGTCAATCATGCAACAAATTTCTTATGTTCTGGGTGCTGAAATACCTGCAAAATGAAAGCATAATGAGACATTGATTCACATTTTTGCTGTTGTAGATTCACATCATTTTTTCTTATTGTCATAATAGACATAAGCTGCATAGCTTTGTTGGCATTTGATTGTCTTCAGCATATAGTTGTGCTTGATGTTGTGGTAATGGTTTGAATGCTTAATAGCGGGCGATTTTGCTTCTGGTGAATTGAAGAGGCCTTTGTTATGAACAAGGATAAGGTCATTTACTACTACTGATACAATATTTGTTAAATATTTTTTCTCTTTTAACTTCTAGGTTGTCAAATTGAATGCCCATAAAAATTAAAATAGTTTAATGGCTGGTGCTGTATCATCTAAATAGATTGATGCTGATTGGCGGGGACGAGAGCTAACTGCATGAACATCTCTAGCTTTTCAGGTGTGCAAGTTTGGATGGAGATGCTGATCGACTCGTTTATTTTTCTGTGGCATCAAGTAATAGCAGCAAGATAGATCTTATTGACGGGGACAAGATACTATCTTTGTTTGCTGTATTTATCAAGCAGCAATTGAGCATTCTTAACATGGAGGGAGATGTAAAAATTAGTGACAACTATCAAGTTCGTCTTGGTGTTGTACAGACAGCTTATGCAAATGGAGCATCTACAGATTACCTCAAAAAGTTGGGCCTGGAGGTTGTGTTTACACCAACAGGTGTGAAATACTTACATGAGCAAGCTGCTCAGTATGATATTGGGATCTATTTTGAGGCCAATGGCCATGGCACTGTCCTATTCTCAGAATGTTTGTTATCATGGTTAGAGGCCAGATATAAAGAGCTTTCTACCAAAAGTAAAGGTAATTTCTGATAGAATTTATTATTATTATTATTATTATTGCCAATTTGCAGGGTCTAAGTTTTCACAAAGTTATTTGGTTGTTTCAGATTCGGAACAACATAAAGCTGCTACGAGGCTAATAGCCATTAGTAAGTTGATTAACCAGGCTGTTGGGGATGCTTTAAGCGGTTTGCTCTTGGTGGAAGCCATTTTACGACACATGGGATGGTCAATTCATAAGTGGGCTGAGCTTTATCATGATCTGCCAAGCAGGCAACTTAAGGTATGTTTTCTACTTGGAAAAAAAAAAATTCCAAGATGTTGTTTCTAATATTGTATGCTTAGTTATGTATGCCATCCAGCCTTGATGCCACATTCTGCAATTTTTTATGCTAATGTGGGAATCTTGCCAGAGCAGCTAGGAGATTTGTAGCTTTATTTTGCAATCATTATGGTAATGTAATATTTCTTTTTTCCTTTCAGTTCAGAAATTGATGCTTCTACTGCTTCCCTTGGTTGTTAGGTCAAAGTTGTAGACAGAACTGCTGTTGTCACAGCAAATGCTGAGACTATTGTTGTGAGACCGCCTGGCATTCAAGATGCTATCAATGCAGAAGTTGGTAATGTCTTCGCAGCTCTGATATTTATCAAAGTGGCATATTGTTTATCAGAATTTTCACATGCGTTCTTATTCTGTTTCTTCTCAGTTTCAGTGATGGTCTCAATCAAGTTGAATCTCAGCATTCAGTAAAACAATAAAGCAAATTACATAGAATCATTGTTGCTACTAAATTAAAAATGTAGCTAATGTAGTTTTCTGAAATATGCAATAGCAGGTGAAAGGAGGTGCATCCACACATGCTTGAGCAAAACATCTCAAATGGCAATTGCCATTCTATCTTTGTTAGAGATTTTGCTGTATTTTACTAACTGGGACTTTTTTCTTCACATTCAGCAAAATACCCCCTAGGCCGATCTTTCATACGCCCATCTGGAACAGAAGATGTTATTCGTGTATATGCAGAGGCATCAACACAAGAAGCAGCGGACAACCTTGCTAACTCTGTAGCAAAACTCGTGGACCAGTTCTTAGGATTTGGCTGCTCCGTGTAAGACCTTTCACTTCATCAAAATGACTAAATTGCCATATAGGCAAATCAGAGAGTTTATATTGTCGATCACTGCGAGATATTTGTGGTCATTAAGGGAAAGTCTAACTCATTCTTTTCCAGCTCTCGTTTTGATATTTGGAGACTGTAAAATAGTGTGTACTAATTCCATATGCCTGTACTTTTTCATCTTATTTTCATATGGAAGTTAAGATGAATTTCATTTTTGCTTTTGTTAGCCTATGAAATAAGTCAAATTTAGGAAATATGTCTCTGAACATACTGGAAATTTATTTAGTCAGAATTTTAACCGAGGATGCCCTCTTTTATATATTGATTCCAAAAATGCCTTTTGCTGTAGTGAATTCGTATTCAACCAAGTATGCAAATACAAATAACTTGGCTTGGGTTTTATGGGGTGTAAATTTTCTGGCTTTGTAGCAAAAGTACCAGAGACTGTAAGAACATCGACTCATCCAAACAACTAGGATTTTTTTAGTATGAAATGTCAGAGATGAGCTGAGAAGTTGTTTGATGGAGATATGCAATATCTGCAATAAACAGCGGCTGCAAATTGTAGATCAGTAGAATTAACTGCCTTGGCCTTCCTGTTCCAGTTTTAAGAATCCTGCATCAACAGGCTTGTATTTGGCTACTGTTATGCATAAACTATATATCATTTTTGAGTAGAGGAATCTTGCAAGAGCGAAGCTTTTGTTGTTAACTCTGATGGCTTCTGCTCATTTGGTGACTTCCCAAGTCTGCTTATGAATCAAGGCAAGAGGACTTTATAAATAGTTGCAGATTCATCAACTTCAATCTAGAAACCAACCTTGCAGTCGTTTAGCGTGTCTGCAAGGAGATCCACAACGAGAAATCTCTTGCCAGTTCTGCTTCGAAAATCAAAACAAGACTCGCATCTTGGGGGTACCTTGAGCTTAATAAGAGTGAAAATTGGTTCAAGTTTCAGAGCAATCTTACAAAGAAAATTGGTCTTCAATTCTTATTACATCATTAGAGAAACAATTCAGATCAATAACCTTCCAACATTCGGCGCAGTTTTCAGAAACATGTTATAGTTACAAATTGCTATTTCTACTGCATAAAAAACAAAAATGAAGAGTCTTACGTTAAAACTGAAGTAGAAGTAGCAACTTGGAAAGAGTTTTAATTGTTACACATCCATACTTAAAATTTTACCTCTGCTTCATGAATATACTCAAAAAATTCAAATTCTGGAGAAATTCTGATATGGCTTGTGATAATATGCACCTCTTACCATTTTTTTTAATATAACCCTCAGTTGGCACTTTTTTTTTTTTTTTTTTTTTTCTCTCTCTCTCTCACAACTTTACTAATTTAATTCATTAATCAATAAATGAAGACACTGACACGCACTATTTTTTTTGTTTAACAATGAACCAAAGAATCCTCAATCCCTCAAATCATCCTACCATTCTAGTCACATTGTCTATAAAGCTACAATCAAACACACTCATGCTTTTCCTTTTTATCCCATTAACTCACCAACACCATAGTGCCTCCTGTTGTAGGCCTTACACCGTTAGTGAACCACCATCTATTTCATATGTGGCAAGAAAAGACGAAAACTCCTCCATGTTCTTCAAGTCATGAAAATTTTAATCCTCTGCATGGCATTCTGCTATACCTTTTTATTAACCTCGCCATTAATGATCATCTAATAATAATTAAAAAAGAAACAATGTCCTCTCGGTCTAGTTTCAACATAGTCCGAACCTAATTAATCCAAAAAAAAAAAAAAAAAAAAACTCAATTTTCAAGAAAAGGGATAATCACCCAAAATGTTGTAGTCTTGTGTCAATGTGAAGAATAATCACCTAATATACTTAGTTCGCTTTTGACACAAAATAATTAGCTATATTTTAATCTTTCTGCTATCATTGAAAAACCCTGCATCAATTTCTCAGAACTTAAGTAATGTAATTAACCACTTCACTGTCCCTTGTTGCCTGCATTAAGTCATTAAAAGAACTTTAAAAAGCTCCTTAGGGTACCAAATATCCTTCTAGTTCAGAAATTTCCTACCATTGTAAGCAATGCAACTATAGGGTCTATATACTGACTGATCCAATTTGAATCTTTCATGAAGGGACAAGAAATCAAGGAAGCTTTTAGACCAACTTATTTAGATATTATACACTCACCTATTGTTCTGCTAATTTTCCTCTTAATTTCTTCAATGAGAATTTCTGATTCTAACAATAGCTATTAGGATAGCTATGCATCTATGTCACCAAATCAAAAAAAATTGAAAAAGCTAACATTGTAAAAGGTTTTGGAATAAGGTTCAGATAGGCCCCTTAACTATGCAGGCTAGCTCAAATAAGACCTTTTTACTTTGTCTAGACAATTAACCATAAAATTTACCATTATCTGCTCACATAAAATTAATTTCTGATCAGTTAGAGCGTGTCCCGTATACACAATTGATAATAATTAAAAACAACCTTTCTAAAAAAATATAATAGTAATGAAATGAAAAAAACAACTGTTATTTATGGAAGGAGTTAGAAGAAGGAGTGAGATTTTCCCATCTGCTAACCATAATTTTTCAACTGAAATATGATAGCCTCAAATTTGAAAAAATGTCATCAAATTCGTCAACATTTTATCATTCTTCTCAGTTATCTTGCTCTTTGCCATGGTTTAATGGACCTAAATTCTACTATGGTGCACTTGAGAAGAAGTGTTGTTATTGTCCCCTACCTCTAAAGGCACCAATGTGTGTTTTATGGAAAAAAAAGAATCTCGGAAAAAGATTTTTCACTTGTCCTAATTTCGAAGTAAAGTGATTTAGGGTTGTAATTTATTAGCTAAGATTTGATGTTATAACTTGTTGATGTAATGGGGCTTATATGCAGGGAGAAAGAAAATGCCAATACTTTGAGTGGAAAAATATTGAGATTATTGCAAGATTAGTTGAAGTTATCAATGGACTCATTGTAGAAAGAAGAAAACTAAAAAATGATATGGAATGGCTGTAGAAGTATGAATGTGATAGATGTATGGATATCAATGAGATGGAGCTTGAAATAAATAAACTGAAAAGGATGCTAAATGAAGTTGAGTTTGAAGCAGGGAAGTTAAAGAGGAGCAATATATGGTTGAAGACTATACTTGGATTTATTGGCATTGCATTTGTAGTTGTTGTAGCTTCCAACTGTTAAAAATCATTATGCCCTATTGGATGGGCAACTATTTTGGTTTTTGTTGTAATTGTAGTGGTTAGTTGTATGCATGATGGCATTTTGTGCAGTTAGAATGAATAAATGCTAATCATATGTGATATCTATTATTTTGCAATGAAATATGTGATATTAGTTTCTTGGTTATGAAGAATTGTGTTATTTTAGTTTTTTTTTGTGTTTTTTAAATATTAATATGAAGAATATGCAAAAATTAAATAGATTGCAGTACCAAAATTGTAGCACCTAGTATCATACAATATACAAAATTGTAGAAAGTCTGCGAAAAATGAATAAAATGCATAAGCAAGATACAAATAATGCATTTGTGCCTAAAAATACATTAAGACATTAAATAAGTAATAGAGCATTGAGACATTATACAAAGCTCAAAGAAAAAAAAAGAGGAAAATAACAGAGCATTAAGACATTAAATAAGTAAATTTATATTACGAATGTTGTATTGTTTACATCTGCTAACAAAATACTATAGGCATATGACATATACATTTCAAAGTGTTTCTTAACCCAAAAAGCTACCTAAACATCCTATGTCTTCACTTTGTATGCTATTTACATTTAAGAAACTTGTGGCATTTACAAATCCAAAAAAGGCAAAAAGTTTCCATTTTACAATATATCCCCTTTATGCCATTTACATCATAATGATAACCTAAAAAAAAAAAAAAAGATATGTAAGTCTATCACTTGTAATGCAAAAAGATGTTTAAGTGACATTTATCAATAAAAGGATTTTTGAATTTTTAGTTTCTTTAAGGATGCCTTCTTTGCAAATCTAGCCTTTTTGAATTTGAAGTCATTTGTGATTGTTGTGTGTCTTTCATGGTAGATGTTGCTGAACCAGTTGCTGTTTATGATTCTTGAGTGTTTACAGTTAGTTGAACAACATTCTTCCTCTTTAAGTTGTCTATCTGTGTTTGCCTTTATGTCTCTAATTGATTGGCAGTGATTAAAGGTGCACCCCTTCCCCCATCTCCCCACCCCCCCAGGCCTGGTGCTTGAAAATGTCCATAAAATGGGTTGCCTTCAGTACTGTCAGGAACATCATAATGCTTAATGATCCTTTGATTTTGAAAAGGATCTCTACTCTTAACATAAACTAAGCACATTAGATTCTCAACCATAAAAATTAAATTTGACATAGAATAAAGAAAATAAAACTATTAAATTTGACAAAGAATAAAGAAAAAAGAACTTACATTTATTTCATCGATCAATAAATAATCCATCAATCAATAATCCATATTAGCTTTTCTTATAATTTCATCAATCAATAATCCATATTCAGTTTGTAGGCTACAAGTTATTTTCTACATTTTTTTGCCTAAGCTGCTTTGTTATTGTAGAGTGTATGCTTGAGGTAGTTCTAGTAGCAACTCCTTTTGCTTTTAGTGCCTTATTCTCTCTTAAGCACCTAATCCCTTCCTATTTAAGGAGTTAGTATATTTAAACACATTCATTATGTAAGTATAATTGGGAAACATTACCATCAATTTTGTGGCAGGTTCTGGATCTTTTAGTAGCCTTTCCTATTATGTGTTAGGAGTTGTTTTAGTAGGAGTTGACACTTATGATAAACTAGCTCTCTCAACTTGATTGGGTTATTCCTTAATGCAAAGATATAAGTATCATAATAAAAATTAACAAACACAACCAGTTAAATCATAAAATATTAAATAATTGGAAACATTACTCATATTTTTGTCTTTCAAATGGCAACCCTTCTTGTTATGCTCAATTTGATGGCATAAATTACAAGTTATCAAAACACTTTTCTTTGATAATTTTCCTTGCTTTCTTGGCTCATAAATATCCATTTTTCTTTATTTCTTGGGTTTTCTAGGTTTGATCTTGAATTCAGGTGGATTTTTCTACCTTTGCATGGGTACGTAACAAAGCTGTAGCTATTTTTATATGTGTCCTTGCTATACCATTTGCTTAGATAGCCTTTTACACATTTCTCATTATGGTATATGGCATATATAGCATAGGGGGTAGGGAATGCCTGTGAGATCCCATGATCTGCAGGTATATGATCTCTTATTTAAGTCAATTGTATGCCAATCTTTCCCCTCATTTATCTCATACCATATGCACCATTGAATTCCACTTGGAATTTAAATACTCTATCCATGTGTCTCTTAATCTTCTTGATAACACTTCGATTGATATTACAGTTCCACTTCTCTGCTTCTCTAAACTTCTCCTTTATCCTGTTCATCATTCTAATCTTAATATGTTCCAACATCTTCACAATAAGCCAATACCTTACTTCTAAAATGGTTCCATTAAAAGCTTTATGTAAATTATTATCAACCATTTCAGATTTACATGTATATTGGTAAGCCCTACACCATGCAATTGTAGGGTATTTTAACATATCCTCAACTGAGCCAGAGGCTTAAGCATCCAATTTCTCCAAATGGTCTATGAAATACTCCTTATAACTACTTTTTGCACATCTCTAAAATTGATTTTGTAACTCCAAGCCCCTCCACCTTTTCAACCATCTTGACTAGATGTGCATAGCATACCATCGATGCTTAGCCAAAGGTAATTCCTCCTTAACTACTTTCATTAATCCCTACATACTGTGAAGGACACTTTAATTAATGACTATTGTTATGACGTTCCATTTACTAATTATTTCTAAAGCACATGCATTAACTCATTCATAAAGCATAAAGTACTAAAGTGACATAACATCATTAAACTCTCTTATGACATCCCATTATCATTAAAAGACCCTTCTTTATTGTTTTGAACACTTTATATATCTTATATTACAACATAGTAACTATATACAATAAACATACATAGCTAAAAAAAATAAACTACTAAAAGACTGAATACTGACCTAACTTCTATCAGACTACTAGACAATAACTTCATAATGTAGACTAAATGCAATCTCTGGTCTACTCTTCCTAAAAGAAAATTAAATGCAAAAGAGTGAACTTGCATACTTAGTAAGTAAACACGTAATGATCTTTAATCATAAATAACATAACAAACATTTAAATATAGATAACCTATCATCTTATCTATGCACAAAATAAAAATTTTTTAATCTTTAGTGCCACATAGGCTATTAAATATTATCACCACACATGCTATGATATTTTGTTGCCACATAAGTTATAGGATATCATTATTACACAGGCTATCAAATATGGTTGCCACACAGATTATCATATTTTGTTGCCACATAGGCTATAGATATCATTGTCACATAGGCCATTAAATGTTGTTGCCACACAGGCTATCATGTATTATTACCACACATGCTATCGTGTATGATTGCTATATAGGTTATAGATCATTGCCATATAGGCTACTAAATGTTGTTTCCACATTGGTTATCATACATTATTGCTTGCTTAAACAATATCAAGTATTAGCCCTTTAACAAATTACTATAAATCCAATAAAATTCTAACAATATAATGACTAATAGCTACACCCATCAACCTTAGCAAATCATATCACATCATACTTTCATTCTCAAGTCACAATTTATCAATATCTCATAAAAATAAATAATTAAAAAATATAAAAATTCTTTCATCATAGTGTTCATCAATACCATCCCATGAAACAATATTTCAATCTAATGAATATAAGTTCATAGCATTTAACCAATCACATGTTTAAGTACCATTATCTATTTATTTACCTTTATCTCTAAGTTATTAAGCCGCGGATGGTCTCAATTTATTTCCAATATTATCTTCAGCACCTTAAAGACCTATTTCAGTACACTTAATTAATCCATGGTGATAAAGTAACAATTTTTTTTTTATCTCTTTATGTATGAGTGCTCTAGAAAAATATCATGACCTTTATAGGCTTTTTGTATAATTACATTTTCCTCACAAATCCAAATGACCTAATTCTTTTCTATACTTAAACTATACATTTATGGGTATGACATTTCCAAAATTTAGCTCAAAATATACATAATATAATTTATGGTGAATTTTATAAATTTGTCCTATTCTAGGTGCAATTATATGTTAAACAGTCCTATAAACTTTGCCATATCTCAAAACATAGAAATCTATTTGAAAAACTACTTTAGATTCAATAATTTAACATATAAATGGACATTTTTCATGTTTTACATATTCTCTAATTTAGCTTCTATGGTCCTTAAAAGAAATAATTAATCTTAAACTTTGTATGCATGAACAGGTTTAGGATTAGTCTTGATTAAGGAGCTATATCTCTTAGCAAGAAAATTATTAAAAAAAAATGTTTTAAAAGAATTTAGATAAGATATAACCCTACAACTTTTATGTTTTTAACTTAACCTAATTCCCATTCTATGCCCACAAAATTCATGAAAAATAAAACCCACATTTGAGTTAGTTTCAATAGAAATGAGTCACAATCAAAGGGCAATATCACTTCACACAACTTATTTGACAAAATTGTCTTACAAAAATTTATATGAGGCATAAATATATAACTTTCATATTTTGCATTTTGCCTAATTCATCTTTTACGGTTATGAAATCGTATGTGCAACAGTCTGCCCTTCAAATAGAATTAAATGAATTCAACTCATATTTACTTTCAACAACTTCTCGCACATGAGTCCTATCTAGAAATACTTTATAACTCCCATTAATTGCTCATGATTAATATGCCATAGAGGAGAAATTTCATTCGGAAATAAATATGAAATCATATGTCTTTCACCAAAGTTAGAAAACCTCAAGATTGCTTCTTATTTAACTCATTCTTCTCCCTTTTTCTTCTTTTTTTTTTCTTCCTTCTCTTCTTTCTTTTTATCTTTATTTTCTCTCCTTCTTTTACTGTATTTCCCCTTTTTCTCATCTCTTACTAGCCCTTAATGGTAAAGAATTCCAATTTGTATTCTTATTCTAATAAAACAAAAAATTGGTGGCTTATTCGTATTAGTTAAAAGTTAAAATTTTCTCTTCTAGTCCCTTTTCTTCATTCATTTATCACATATATCCCTTTACTAATTTCAATTAAATCCTTATACATTTAATTATTTCCAAGGTATCCCTATTTAAGTTATAATAATATGCATGTTATATTGTGAGAGCCTTAATAATTTTCATTTGAACTAGTGAAATCTTGTTTGCAACTCCATCTTTTTATCGATCAACGAGGGATTGAGAGGACAAAGGTCTATACATTGGTAATGACCCTAAGATATGGTATGTGTTTGGTCTAACAAAGGATCCTTTTAGGCCTTGCACAATTCAAAGCCCTAAGTCCGAAGTGATGGTCATCGTGGGACCAAATGTGGGACAAGAAATTGGTATCATCCCTAAGAAATATGAGGTCGCCACCTGACTTTGGTTTCGAGAAGAATATGGGGAAGGCAAAATTTGAACCTAATTTAAGTTAATTAGAAGGCCCATTTTGTCTTCACCCCATCAGAGATTGGGTTCCAAAATTGTTATGGTTTGGGGAAGAGGTTAGGCACCCCTAAACGGCCAAGACATTAGGATCTAGCCTTCGGGTATCTTTGGTTCACTTTTAACATTTTATCCATGTTATTAATTTGTACAAATAATGGCCCTAAGCATGCTTCTAGCATAATTAAGCCACTCGAATAGTTCTATCAATCCTAAAGGGAGTGGGGTCATGCATCATGACATAAGGATTTACATGCATCTCATCCATATATCACACCATCCATGTTCATATAAAAATGGGAGTGGGGGTATGTGACATGGCATAGGGATTAACATGCATATCATCTATATGTCAAATATCAAATGGTCATCCATAATCTCATATTCGATCATCAAAGATGACCACTAAGACCACTAAGCATAGGTTATCCTAAACAAGCACCAACACCATAAGAATGCACGAGTTAGTTACTAAAACAAATAAAAAGAAAACAAGCAATCAAATAAATTCATTAATCATCTTACCATATTTCCATAATCAAGGTACCTTAACATGTATCTAAGTCTCTAATAACATATCCCAACATCACATAAAAATATGACAATAATAAGCAAACATAAAGATATGAGTTATGAAACATAATGAAACATAGACATGAAATGCAAACATTTTGAAGGACTTTCAATGGCCTAAGGCAATAATCATAACAAAAGAGATCGTAGGGTTGATGAACCTTCTCTCCTATTGCTCACAAAAAACTAGGCATCTATAGGCACTAATAACTATTAAGAAGGTTAGAATGCAAATCAAGGAAGGGGATTGTATGACCAAGATACTATTTATATGCTCTAAACATAAGCACAAACACAAGAAGAGCTCTCAAGATCCTTGGAACCTTACATTCCATACTTAGTCACTACCCTAAAGTGATCAAAATAGAATCATAATCATCATTTAACCAAAATGAAAAAACATAAACATTAGCACAAAATGAAGCATGAAAACCACTTCAAAACCTATCAAGAATCCATTTCTGAAGTGAATAAGAGTCCTAGGCCATTGGGCCTTATCTTATTCTACCATTAGATCACAAAAGGCAATAAAAAGTTGTATTGAAAAAAAGAAATTTGAGAAAGAAAAGAGAAGTTTCTGCAAAATTAATGTAGAAAAATAGGGCTGTACAACCTAATGTTGGAACTGTACATCCCAATTCTTGGGCTATACAAATTACATTCAAGTTTGTACAATCCTAAGTTCTTGATTTTTGGAAATAGAAAGAAGAAAGGGAAAAGAAAAGGGTTTTTAAGGATGCCTTTAAGTGTTTTTTTACCCTTAGCGGCTCACTAGATGATTTATATCCCGTAAAATGCTTGAACAATGCATAATGATGAAAAGATTAGGTCTAGTTCTACCTTAAAAGTGATTAGAGTGGGTTATGGTTAAGGGTTTTTATACTAAGTGTGATTTGAGGGAAAATCTTGGTAGAGTTTTATTAGAGTTTTCAAGCCTCTCTCTCCTTTTTCAAATGAGGGATATTTATAAGTGATGAATGGATGCACAAAGCCAAAAATGGCTCTAGTTGTAGAGTGTATGTATCCAATCACAGAAAGGTAGATGAATCTCCTAAAATTAGGGTTTGCACTTAGGTTGTATAACCAAGAATTGGCTGCACATCCATTTGTCAGGGCTGTAAAACCCTAGGGTTAAAAGGGGGGACCAGTTCAAAAAGGTTTCTTTACAAAGGCTTAAGGTAGGGATGTACAACCTAGGAGTGGGCTGTACAACCTTGTCTTTTAGGCTCTACAATAACGATAAGTGGATCGTACAATCTATTGATCCAATTTGGTGGATTGGGCTTTGGTTTTGGCTTGGTGTTGTTCTTTTCTAAGGTTTCTTAAGGCCTTATTTCTCTTCCTTTGGTTGTTCTCTTTTTGCATTTTAGGGGATGTATTCACTGATTTTCATCATTGGGCTTTGCATCTTAAGGCATAAAATTTGATACTTATAGTTTGCCTCTTACTTTGTAGGGCTCGAAAAACATCATTTGAGAAATGATTGTTGGATAATCACAATAAAGCATTAGTTGTAAACTCAAACACCAGATAAAGGATATGAAAGGATACATTTTCTTTATAATTCCTTGAGCAAGTTCTAACCTTCTTGATAGCCTTCTAGCGAATACCAAGGTCAAATACCATCTCCAGCAAACCTCTAGTAAGTATTAAGCTTCTTAGTTGCCCTCTAGCAAATACCAAAGTTGACCTTCTTAGCAATCCTCTAGTAAGTACTAAGCTTCTTAGTAGCTCTTCAGCAAACACCAAGGTTGACTTTCTTAGTAGCTCTCTAGCAAGTACTAATGTTGACCTTTTTAGTAGCCTTCTAGTAAGTACCAAGGTTAAATATCTTCTTCTAACAACCCTCTAGTAAGTATTAGAGTTGATCTTCTTAACAACCCTCAAATAGGTACTAAGCTTTTTGGTAGCCCTCTAGCAAGTATCAAGGTTAAATATCTTCTTCCAATAACCCTCTAGTAAGTATTGGAATTGACCTTTTTAGCAGCCTTCTAGCTGGTACTAAGCTTCTTAGTACCAAGGTTAAATATCTTCTTCTGTTCTTAGGTTTCTGCCTTAGCATTCTCATTTTTTCCATTTAACATCTCTCATAGGTTCTTCTTTGTTCTGCCTTCTGGCATCTCTTCTGCTTTGCTTCATTTTTCCCTCAGGCATTTTTTTGGTATCTCTTCATTTTTCCCTTAGGTATTGCTTTTGGCCTTGCTTTTAGTTTCTTCATTTTGCCCCCACCATCTTTTTTAGTTTTCTAGATTTTGCCTCTAGGATTTCTTTTGGTTTTGTTCTCCTTCTTGTTTACTTTCTCTCATTCTTTAGCTTTTCTCTTTTCGTCTTGACTTTTTAATTTTGCTCTCTTTATTTTTTCTTTTCTTTTGTTTTATCTTTTTCTTTATTTTTGTTCTCATTCTTTGATTCTATCTTTAGCTCTAATATTTTGCTCCCAAACTGCTCTTTTAGATTTAGCCTTATTCTTTTCAGGTTCCTCCACGCATTGGTTTGGAAATTAGTGTTATAGTGATAATCAATCAAATCAAAATGAATAAGCTACTCATGTGCTTCAAGGATACTAAAAGGATATAAGATCATAAAGCTTGATGGTGCTTTGTAAGCTTCACTTTTGTTAGTTGTTCATTAGTGTTTCGGCTTGACTTGAGCTTATTCTTTGAGCTTATTACTTATTCTTCTGATGTTTCCATTCGAACACTTGTTCTTGTCTGATATTGTCATGTCCCTATCATGGAGTGTTGGTTCTTTGTCATTTTTCCATTATGTTGCTCACTTTTTTTAGTTTTTTTTCTTTTTTTTTTATCATTTGATTTTGTCCCTTCTTGCTCCATCTTTCTTTTTTGCCTCATTTTTTTATAGGGTTGTTTCAATTCCTTTTAGTTCTGTCCTTCTTTTGGCCTTATCGGACTAGGAGTGTACCTTATCCTTTCTTGATTTTATTTTCATTTTATATGAGATTAAAAAATAATGCAATAATGATAGGGAATCAAAATAAAGAAGTAAGTAATTTAAGTAATGTAAAGATACTGTAAGTATATGGGAAGGGATATCGTGTTTGAAATTGTTCCCCTTAGCCATTTTATCGAGTCATTAGGGCTCCTACTTGGCTATCTCAATGACCTGTTTAGTTTTTGGACTTGGTGTAAGTTCCCATTTCTCCTTGCTTGGAATGTCTCCTCTATAAAGCCTTTGTATTCATCCTTTCTTATTTTGGCTTCCTTTCTAATTGAGTTTCTTATAATTCTTCCACTTGTGGTTTGGATCTTCATCATTCTCATGCCTTTTTTCTTCATCATACTTTCTTTGTGATGCTAGTTTCCATTTTGCTAGAACTTCATCCATTCCTTTTTAAGCTCCCTACCTATCCACTTAAGAGTTATACAAAGTTTCAATAATCAACATCATTGATAAATCTCTTATGGCTCTAGTCCCGACCTTTGACTCCTTTGGCTTTGCTATCATAATATCCTTGCCTGTTCGCCTTTCATATAGCTAATATCCCCTATTGATTGATCATGTTTATTGAGGTCTATGACTAATCAGTATGTTGCCTCTCCATTGGCCCATCAAGGCTCACTTAAGCCTTAGAGTGCATCTTAGAGTAGAGGGCATGAATATTTCTTTATTACACCCACTTACTATAACTTGTCTAAACCCAATTATTAGAGTTAGAATAAGGGATCACTTGTTCCTACTTATTGAAGTTCTTTTAAATGATGATTATTAGAGTTAGAATAAGGGATCACTTGTTCGTACTTATTGAAGTTCTTTTAAATGATCTTTGCTAAACTTATTTTATCTTTCTTGAGTATAGTTTTCGTTCATGATTGACCGCATCAAGTAGTTTACTAAATTCTACAGCTGGTTGGCTTTCCTCCTTTCTCGAGTGTTTACACTCAATTTATAAGATACATCAAGTTAAGCTTCAGGGTTCAAAAAATAGCACTAGGCTGAGGCTAAAGGTCTTTCTCTTTTTTTTTTTTCGACATCAAAAGGGGTTTAACTATTAATGAATAAATAGACCATTGCCCCTCCCCCCTCCCCCCACCTCGACCTTTTTTCCTTGCAATATCTTTCCCCATTTAGAGTCCACTTGATTGCCCCCTCAAGTGATCTTCTCTTTGAGTCTTCTGAAGGAATCATTCTATGCGACATTTTAAATTTCCTAACCTTTTCTCTTATGGACTTTTTTTTTATTTTTCTATTATTGGATTGAACCCTCCCCTAACTTCCTCACTTACATGGGTCATCTTTTCGATGTCTGCTTTTCCTCACATCTTTTTTCATTTTCTTCTTACATTTTTATTCCTTAGATTCCTTTCTTCATCATAACTTTTCACTCTTGTTTCTTTCTTCCTTAAATCTTCTATTAGCTTTTCTTCTTCTTTTTTTTTTTTTTTCATTTTTCTCTCTCTCTCTTGATTTCTTCCTTATTTCCTAGGAGGTAACACCAAATGTCAGGGAGAGGATTCTCTTGATCATAGGCTACGAGATAACTATTCTTGCACCATTCTCCTTTTTCTTCAAATACCTACCCCTTGTGATGTTTGTTCTTTTTTTCATTTTTTCCTTTTATTCTCTCTCATATATCAAGACTTCATTATGCCACCAAATATATCAATAACCACATTTGAATTAAACAAGTAAGAACATAAAATTAAAAACACCATCATTCATTTAAGTAACTAAACTATGATAATGTCTATAGCTAAGATAAGATAGGTTGAACTTAAGAAAGCAAAATGAAACTCTAAACTATGCCTTTGACCAAGTTCCATGGTTCCTTTTTGGGTTTAGTAGTCTTTCACTCTCAAAATGGTCCTAGTGTTGTTCAAGCACCAACACTGATTAATATAATGTCCAAGTAATTGGTGAGGGCTATATCCTAAAGGTGAGGAATGCTTGAGCTTTCTTCCTTAAACTTTTCCCATACTTGACCAAGTCACAAGAATTTTTTAGGTTTCATTCCCTTCTACATGTTGATTGGTCTTTTTGCATTAAAGTATTCTTCTTCCATACATTAACTGGCTTCCTAAAATTAGTGCTCTCTTTTAGTACCTCTTGAATTGTCGTGGTCATATCCTTATCCTTTAAGAGTTTTTATGGATGATGTGTATGTAACAATAATAATTCCTTCTTGAAATCCTTAAGTGCCTCAGTTGAAAGTTGGTTAGGGAAATGAACTCCTGTTTAGGTTTTTGGTTTAGGTAGCCATCAAATGTTGTAAGGTTGAGTATCATCCTTAAATCAATAAGGCAATAGATTTCATGATGAAACCTTTAGCATTCATCTCAGTGATGATCGACGCCTTGGTGGAAAGCAAAATAGGAATAAACTTTATAGTTCATGGATAAGAGATTTGGTGGAGGCCTAGGGGCTAGAGGATGTAGAATTCCTTCCTTTTGGAGTTTTTCAAAGGCTTTGGATAGTGATATCTCAAGCTTAGAAAATTCTTGAGAACTCATGCCAATTGCTTCCTTTTTCATATGTTGGGGTTATGAATGTGCTCCTTTTCCTTTTTTAGTGGTAGCTAAACTCTTAATAATTAGATTTCCTATAGGCTTCATTTGACTACGTTTGGCATAAGAGGTTGCTCTTTGACATGTTAGTGGTAATGATTCTTTCTCTTTTAGGCTTGAAAAGGTTTCAAAAGCTATTTTAGGCTTGGTGCTAAGGCAAATCACTTAGGCTCACAAAGTTTGATAGTTCCCTAAAAATAATAAGATCTTAGACTTCATGCTTAGTGCGTTTATATGTGTTAGTATTATGTCCATGGGCTTGGTGAAAACTACAAAAGGTACCCCTAAGCAGTGGGTTTGGCAAAGGCTTTAAATTGAGTGGTTTGAGCATCTCTCTTTTTTTTAGCTCCTCGAATATCTCAAACAATGGTTGGTTCATGCTAGCAATAGCCTAGTACTTTCTAACTTCCTTTTAGATTCATATTCTTTCGTTTTGCAAACATATGACTCCATTTCCCTATCAATTGGCTTTCTTAGTATCAAACCATCCATCAAAATCTATTTGACCATCCCTTTTAGATTCTTGTCCATGTATTGTTGTACTTCTAGTTCAACCAAAGCCTTTGTCATGTCTTTGTCATGTCCTTAATTCTCCCTTCAAGTTCGTGGAGTTCAACTCTTCCATCTTGACAAAGCTTTATGGTTCTTGGGAGTTTCCTTACTTTCTTTATAGGTTTTAAGAATTCAAGGCAGTAAATTAGATGGTAATGCTATGATGCTAAACAAATGAATGTATCTATGAATGCCAATGATACATAGGGAAAAAGTAAACACATCACCTTATTTGACCTTATTTCTCCCACATACGTACGTATAAGAGCTCTTCCTAAGAAAGGTGGTTAATTCAAATACTAACATGGGGTATTAATTTATAGGTCTCTTGGACCAATGGTGAGTCTAAAATAATGGGGCATGGTCATACTTCAAATGCACATCTTGTAGGGGAGAGAATTTGAAAAGAAAGTGGGCATGTTTTATGGCTTAACGGTAAGAGCATGAAAATTGAGTACCCAAATGAGTTATGAGAATCATAATGTATCAAAAAATACTAATTTTTATGTATAAGGCGTTAAATAATTGATCTTGATCAATTGACCACAATTTTTAGGTAAAAAATCCTTCATTTTAGGCTTTAACGGGGCAATTTTTTAAAGTAGCGCAAAAATATGCACTTAAGATATGACCATATTTCCCTACCTCCTAATCTCAAATCACTACTTAATCAAAATGCAAAAATTTGGGGTCTTAATCCATATTTTAAGGTTCCTACATGCGCCTTTTTGGTTAAAAAGGTTATTGGAGTAGACTCCCACAAGCTTGAGGGACGGTTGTCATATATCCCCTATTTGTTATACTAGAAGGTACTAGGGTCATGAGTGATGAATCCTCCTTGCAATTTCCTAAGCCTAAATAGGGCTTAATTCTTAAGTTTGAAGAACCGTTGGTTTTTCTAAGGGTAACCTAGTGCTGGTGGTGAAGTGTGGACGCTACATGAATGCAATGGACTTAATCAATAACAAGTTTAAAACATTTAAAATGAACCAGAGATTAAATGCAAAGTCAATTTTGAGTCCCCAATGGAGTTGCCACTATGAGTGCCTTAATAGTTTTCACTTGAACTAATAGACTCTTACTTACGACTATATCGTTTTATCAATTAACGATGGATCGAGAGGACGAGGGTCTTTAAATTGATAATGGCCACCATATGTGGTACATGTTTGGATCAATAAGGAATCCTTTTGAACCTTGCACAATTCAAAGCCCTAAGTCCAAAGTGATGGTCATTAGGGGACCAAATGTGGGACATACATTAGTATCATCCCTAAGAAATATAGAGTCACCACCCGACTTTAGTCAAGATAAGAATCTGGGGAAAGTGAAATATGAACCTAATCTAATTCAATTAGAAGACCCATTTCGTCTTCACTCCATCAGAGAATGAGTTTAAAAATTGGGTACAACTTAGAAAAGAGGTTAGGCACCCCCAAATGGCCTGAACATTGGGATGTAGCCTTCAGTCATCTTTGGTTTGCGTTTAATATTTTAACCATGGTATTGATCAACACAATTAATGACTTAAGCATGCCTTTAGCACAATTAAGCCACTCAAAAGGGAGTAGGGTCATGTATCAAGACATAGAGATTAACGTGCATTTCATCTGCATATCACACCATTCATGAGCATATTAAAAAGGGAGTAGGGGTATGTGATACGACATAGGGATTAATATGCATATCATTCATACATCACAAATCAAATAGTCATCCATAATCTTATATTCGATAATCAATGATAATCATTAAGGCCACTAAGCTTGGGTAATCCCAAACAAGCACCTACATCACAAGAATGCACGAGTTAGTAACTAAAACAAATAAAAAGAAAACAAGCAATCAAATAAAGTCATTAATCATCTTACCATAATTTCATAGTCAAGGTACCTAAACAAGCATCTAAGTCTATCATAACATAGCCTAACATCACAAAAAAAAAAGAAAAAAAAAAGACTAACAAACAAACACAAAGATATGAGTTATGAAGCATAAAGAAACATAAGTATGAAATGCAAACACTTTAGAGGATTTTCAATGGCCTAAGGCAATAATCATTAATAAAGAGATCGTAGGGTTGATGAACCCTCTCTCCTATTACTCACAAAGAGCTAGACACCCATTGGCACTACTAACTATCAAGAAGGTTAAAATGCAAATAAAAAAGAGGGATTTTATTACCAAGATATTATTCACATGCTCTAAATATAAGCATCAAAATAAAAAGAGCTCTTAAGATCCTTAGAACCTCCTAAGTTCCTCGCTTGGTCACTACCCTAAGGTGATTAAAACAAAACCATAATCATCATTAAACTAAAATTGAAGAACACAAACATTAGCACAAAATAAAGCATGAGAACCACTTCAAAACCTATTAAGACTCCATTTTTAAAGTGAACAGGGGTCCTAAGTCATTGGGTCTCATCCTATTCTGCCATTGGAGTTACATAAAGACCATAAAAATTTGCACTAAAAAGAAGAAATTTGAGAAGGAAAAAAGAAGTTGTTATAAAACTAGTGTAGGAAAACATTATTGTATAACCTAATATTAAGGCTATATAGCCCAGTTCTTGGGCTATACAAACTACCTTTAAGTATGAGCAACCCCAAGTTCCTAGGTTTTTTTAGAAGAAAAAGAGGAGAAAGAAGAAGAAGAAGAAGAAGAAGAAGAAGAAGAAGAAGAAGAAGAAGAAGAAGAAGATTGAAGATATTGGGGAATGCACAATGATGAAGATATTATTCCTAGTTCTACCTTGAAAGTTATTTAAGTGGATTAGGGTTTAGGATTTCTATGCTAAGTGTGATTTAAGGGAAAAATTTGGCAGAGTTTTATTAAGGTTTTCATATGTTGGACTAGGATGGTTAATCTTAAGTCTTGGACCTTTTTTGATCTTGAAAAAGGAGATTGATCAGTCCTAATGTCTTCATTAATTGTTGTTTTGCAGAATTAAGTTAGATTTTCAAGTGAAAGTTGGATAAAGTTCATAATCTTCAAGAAGGAAAAATTCTTCCAAATTCGTGGTTAGAGACTTCTAATTTGTGATCGCGACTTAGCTGTAGAACTAGGTGAAATTAGGGTAGACGAATTCGCAGGCATCATTGCTGCCGCATCTCATCCAAAGATGGGAGTGTCAAAGTCCCAGATGAATTCACAGTCAGTGTCGCGTCTCAGTCGTGATCGCAAAATTCATAGTGATTGAAGAGGGAACCAAGTCCACAACCATAATGTGCCAAGTGTCCCAGGTATCTGTTGAAGAACAAAATTCATGAAGGCGACATTATGGGTAGCGGTTGCGATTCATGAAGATGAAGATTCTCCTTCAAACAGAAGAATTTGCATCCTAAGTAGTGCCCTGTATAAGGAAAAATTACGACTACAATTTTTACGGGCAGTTAGAAAGTAACAACTATATTTTCCTGATGCACTAATGAGACCAATAAGGAGATGACACGTGGACTAGTCGTTAGACACAAATTGGGTTTTTCGCTGCAATTTTTAGCTCCTGTATGGAAATTGGAATGTTGTGATCGCGAATCCTCAATAGCAACCGCGACTCTCGCTTGTCATGTAATTATTGTAGAATCTACCTAGCATGATTTGGAGATTTAATGAGCTTCATAGTTTAACATCTCTTTAGTGGGTATGAGCTATAAATACCCCACCAAATAGATGTAAATGAAAGAGAATTCATTAACTTGTAACAAAACTCTTGCAAATTCGCTACTCATTCTTTCTATTCTTTAAGCGATTGTTTGGTGTGAGCATAAACACCAATTGTAATAGGTTTCAGTGTGAACCTGTAAAAACACTTAAGAAAGGCTTTAGTGTGAGCCTGTGAAAACACTTGAGAGAGGTTTTGATGTTAGTTTTAGAAAACACTTGTAAGAAAGGTTGTTGTGTAAGCCTTGAAAATACAAAGTGCAAAAGTTAGGTGTGAGCTTGGAAACACCATTTGAAGTAAGTAAAACACCCAATTGTAGAGAACTGGGGAGTGGACGTAGGGTTGATTTATACGTGAACCACTATAAATATTTGTGTCTTCTTTTGACTCTTCCTTTATACTCATTTTAATTTTTATTTAAGCACCAATTCAACCCCCCCTTCTTGGTGCCTAGGGCCAACAAGTGGTATTAGAGCCAAGTCTCATAAACAAGCCTTATTTAGGTGAGCAAAGTTCATGACACAATAAGAAATCCACTCACACCTTAAGTCCTGCTTTGATGGATCCGACTATACTCATTAAAAGTATAGGATGAAGATTTATCTTGATACAAATGTAGTGGACCTTTGGAATGTAGTAGTAAAAGAATGGAAGCCACCCTCTAAAGTAGTGGATGGAATTAAAAAACTCATTCTAAGGGAAGATTGGGTTGAAGCTCACAGGAGGTCAAATGGCAAAAACGAGAGAGAAATGGCCATTTTCTAAGCTCTCTCTCTTGGGAAGAGATTGGAAAAGTGCAACATTGCCAAACAGCTCATGCCATTTGGAAGACTCTTGAAAATTATCATGAGGGCACAACACTGGTTAAATCAAGCAGATTGGAGATGTACGTGACGAAATGTGAACTCTTCATGATGAAGGAACATGAAAGCAATACCAAAATGATGAATAGACTCCTATCCATCATCACTAACATGAAGAAATTTGAAAGGACCCTCACCAAATATGAGGTAAACACAAAAATCCTTAAAACTCTTCCATTAGATAAGTTTGGTGCAAGAGTGTGCAGCATTCAAGAGTCCAATCTGGAGATTGGAAAGGTTCCTATGGATGTGTTGATCGACAAACTCTTAACTAATGAGTTAGCCTTATAAAAGGATGAGCAAATGAAGAAACTAAAGGGCCAAGGAGAAAAATCAGAATAAGAAAGAAGAACCTTGGCACTTAAATCCTTAACCAAGGAGAAGGAGGTATAAACAACCTCTAGTGATGAAGAGAGTGACAAAGATGAAGAAAGGCTAGCAATGCTCTCAAAAAAGACTAAGGAGTTAATTAGAAGAAGAAAAGAGAAAAGAAGCTTCAAGAAGACAAGTCCTAATCCTAGAGAGAGATATAATGAAGTCACTTGCTATGAGTGTGGTAAGCAAGGCCATATCAAATACGATTATCCCAAAATAAAGAAGAATAAAAGATAGGACAAGGAGAAGAAGAAAAATTTTTCAGCCACTTGGGATGACAACTCAAGTGAAGATGAAGAAGAAGGAGAAGTTATCAACATTTTCTTTATGGCACAAGAAGATTTTCCAAATGAGGTAAGTATTTCATCCTACTTTCATTTAGATTTAGATGAGACAGATGAAGAGCTTCTAGAGCTCTTACTATGAGATGTGACAAATACTAGTCACAAATGAAGTCTTATAAGAAAAAATGTCTAAAATTAGAGGATAATTATAAATCCCTCAATGATCTTGTAAGCGAATTGAAAACATCAAATGATAAGTTTAAGAAATCTATGAAAAATCTTTCCATATCATCTTCATCATTGGCTTCATTGAGAAAAGAGAATGACTCCCTAAAAGGAGAAGTCATTGAGCTTAGAAGCTTAATCTCTAAGTTCCACAAAGGAAAGGAAGCCTTAAACATATTGATTATGTCTCAAAGATCGCCATTAATTATACATGGTTTAGGCTTCAATAGAGCCTCATCACCATCACATACTACATTTGTTAGATCATAAGAACCTCAAACCTCAAGTGTTTAGGCAATTGGGAGGAAAAGTGTTCCTAGCACTAAGTCCCTTAAGCCTAAGGTCAAAGGGAAGGTTCCCCAAAGCTTAAGAGCCAAGACTCAAAGAGCAACCCATGCTTACATGTATAAAAAAAAAAGCATGCTCACACTCACAAACAATTCTCTATTACTCTTTGTACATGCACATGCATGCATTCAAATAATCAAAGTATGAGAAGGCCTCTTACTCATACTAAATTTGTGCATAGGATAAAGACTCTAAAGTGTAAACTCTAATGTCATTATTGCATGAAATTTGGGCATGTTAACATTCACTGTTTTATTAGGAAGGCTTACCTCAAATTAGAAGACCTTTCAACTCCTAACCTTTTAGGACCCAAGTATGCCTGGGTACCTAAAAAAGGTGACTCACTTTTATTGTATAGGGGAGTGTGGCAACCACCAAATCAAACAATTGGCATGTGGATAGTGGATGCTCTAAGAATATGATTGGAAATAGAAAGCTATTCACGACATTAAAGGAAAAAAAAGGTGGAGATGTCACATTTGGTAACAATGCCAAGGGTAAGGTAATTGGCATTGGAACCATCGGTAAGGATGGTTGTTCCTTAATTGATAATGTTTTATTAGTTAATGGTTTACAACATAATTTGTTGAGTGTAAGTCAATTGTGTGACAAA
>CATIWR010258849.1:0-30650 GCA_949677035.1 Omphalea diandra | reverse complement strand
GGAGTTGGATGCAACATAACCTCTCTTGAGATCTTTCACTGCCACATTCTTCACGTTAAAGCCAACATTGTCACCAGGAAGGGCTTCCTGGAGAGCTTCATGATGCATCTCAACAGACTTAACTTCAGTGGTTAGCCCGCTGGGTCCAAAGGTTACAACCATACCAGGCTTGAGGATACCAGTCTCGACACGACCCACTGGGACAGTTCCAATACCACCAATCTTGTAAACGTCCTGAAGTGGGAGACGAAGAGGCTTGTCTGATGGCCTCTTTGGTTCATTGATCAAGTCAAGAGCTTCAAGGAGGGTTGGGCCCTTGTACCAATCAAGGTTGGTAGACCTCTCAATCATGTTGTCACCTTCAAATCCAGAAATGGGAACAAAAGGAATCTTATCTGGGTTGTATCCAACCTTCTTGAGGTAGGAGCAGACTTCCTTGACGATTTCATCATACCTAGCCTTGGAATACTTGGGGGTTGTAGCATCCATCTGCAAAACAAACAGCAAAAAAAAAAAAAAAATAATAATAATAATAAAAATGAGCAGTTGAATACACAACCATATCTGCAAATGCCAGTAATGAACTAACAAGTGAATGTATTTTTGCCCATTTATCATGCAGCCTCTTAGAAGAGAAAATTTAAAGAAAAAACAACATGTTGATAAATTATACCTTGTTGCAGCAGCAAATCATTTGCTTGACACCAAGGGTGAAAGCAAGGAGAGCATGCTCACGAGTCTGCCCATCCTTGGAAATACCAGCTTCAAAACCACCAGTAGTGGAATCAATGATGAGAACAGCACAGTCAGCCTGAGAAGTACCAGTAATCATGTTCTTAATGAAATCACGATGTCCAGGAGCATCAATAACAGTGCAGTAGTACTTGGTGGTCTCAAATTTCCATAAGGCAATATCAATGGTGATACCACGCTCACGCTCAGCCTTGAGCTTGTCAAGCACCCAGGCATACTTGAATGATCGCTTGTTCATCTCAGCAGCTTCCTTCTCAAACCTCTCAATCACACGCTTATCAATACCTCCAAGCTTGTAGATGAGATGGCCAGTGGTGGTGGATTTCCCAGAGTCGACATGGCCAATGACCACAATATTGATGTGAACCTTCTCCTTCCCCATTATAGATTTCTAAGATTGATCTGAAATGGACACCCAAATAAAAAATTGAGTTCCAGATCGAGTACAAATAGCAATAGATCAATAACATATCAATTTAAACTGCAAGCAAGATAGTAGGCAAAGCCATAAAAAATGACTCAAAAACCATCAAGCAGAATTAGAGACCATCAACAATGTCAGAAAAAAAAAAAATTTATCAGAAACAACTTCTTCAGAAGTCTTGACTGGGCAAAAACCAAAATAAGAATTCAATAGAAGCTTCTATCAAACTCAAATTGAACATGCCATAAATTACTAATTACCCATAAAAAATCCCAAAAAAAAAAAATCAAACAAAACCTAGTCTATACTTTATCACACAACAAAAATGTAGAAAACAGAATACATATTTCAACGATTTCATAGCTCCCAACAAAACCTAGAAGGGCGACGCATAAAATCAGAAATTCAAGAGCCAAGCGACAAAAAAAAAAAAAGATATATGCCAGGTCAGAAATGAAAGGCAAAACAAATTTAACCTTCTATATTCTAAAAGCCAAATTCATTCCATCACTCGAACACATATAATAACTAAAGGAGAACAAAAAGAACGCCATATATATGAATTTTCTGATTAAACATCTAAACAACAAATCATAATCCAGAAACTAGAAAAAGAAAATAAATCAAGCAACCAATCTTAATTAGTTACAGATCCACGAACACAACAAATCAATAAATGAAATATGCTAAGATCCACATAAACTATGGCGTCCAAATGAACACAAACTAGACAATAACAAGAGATTCAGAAGCATCAAACCACAGCGAAATGAAATATCTAGAAGAAATAGAAAGGGCTAGTAGATTACCTGAAGAAATGCAAAGTATCGAAAGAGCAGAGGAAGCAGAGGATCGTGTGAGACATCCGTGGCAATGCACGTATTTATAGTCAGGTATGGTTTTAGGGTTTTTGCTGATATTTTTGTTTACGGTTTTGTCCAACATGTTTGAGTTGAAATGACACATATCGCCTGCTCAAGTCAACGCGTAATGGGCAGGGGCGTGCAAAAACCGGACTAGACTGAAAAAATCGACTGAACCGAGTTTGTTAGTTTCAATTCATTGATAAAATTTATTCAGTTCAATTTTAATTTTTAAAAGATCTGTTTTTTAGATAAAAAATCAAAATTATTAATAAATTAAATCAATTTGAATATAACTAAATTTAAAATATATGTAATTTAATTTAATTAAATTGAATTAAATAAAACTTTATAACTTTAATTCGATTTATTAACTTAACTTTTGATTTAATTAGTTCGATTAATACAATTATTTAAAAAATTTTGATTCAATTTTAAATATATAAAATTAAATTCACTTGATATTGATAAAAAACTGAATTGAATTAACAAAATCTACTATTTGTTCACCTTTACTAATGGTCGAGGGTAAAGCACAAATTTGTATCGAATTGAAAAATGTGTTATCCGGCTCAATGTTTAAATTTTGATCTTTATTTAATAATTTTTCAAATGTAATTTGATTTGAAATTTTTGAAAATAATAATTAACTAAATTGTTGTGTATGTGAATACAACTATATATAATATTGATCTCTTATATATATTTTTTAATAAAAATATATTTGTATACAATATATAATATTTAAAATTGTGATTAATAGGCTCACCTATTGATCTTTCAGATAACTAAATCAATAATTTTTTATAATTATGATTTAATTTTTTATGTTGAAATTTTTTAAATTAAAACCGATTGATTGATATTAAAGGTGTTCATCATTTGGTTAATCAAATTATGATCATTTCTAGTGACTATGACCAAATGATTTAAAAAATAATAATAATTTGATTTTTTTAAGAATAATTTCAATCAAGTGTGTCCAATAAATTGCTTAATGAAAGTAATAAATTTTATTAAGATCACTTTTTTTTTTTTCAAATTTAGAGTCAGTGATGGATAGATTTTTTTATTTATGATAATTATAATAAATTAATTAATCGCCAAACATATATATATATATATATATATATATATATATGAAAAGTTTTAATGGTTACGTTTCAATGAATGATTACTGTTTTTATAATTGAATAATAAATACTTATAGTTTTCAGTGTAAGTATTAGTTGCAAGTCAGAATGATTAGAACTGTTAAATTTTTAATCTAAAAGCTGAAAGTGCAATAATTATGAGTGGATAAAAATCGTGATAGGCTGCACCATTAGTATTTTGCATTTTGGATCACACATCCCAGATTATTTGAGCATTGGTGGTTTGAAGCACTCGGTGTTCCAAAGTGCAAACAAGTGTGGGAATAGACAGCCAATTATTGTTGCACAAACCTCAAATAAAGTAATTATTATATGGGATTTGTATAGTTGTTTTAGCATTGAAGTGGTTAAACAAACATTTTTAGTTGAAACCAAATTATTATAGATATAAGATATTAGAAATCTTTATTTTTTACCATAATCTAGCATATATATATATATATATATATATATATGAAAGAGTTTTCAATGGTCATGTCTTTATAGATGGTTACTGTTTTTATAATTGAATAATAAATACTTATAGTTTTTAGTGTAAGCATTAGTTGCAAGTCAGAATGATCAGAACTGTTAGATTTTCAATCCAAAAGCTGAAAGTGCAATAACTATGAATGGATAAATATCGTATTAATCATTAAAAAAATTACCTATATATATATTGCACAAATTTCATTATACTCTCTTTGTGCAAAAATGATTGTCTACTATTTTTTTAGATATCCTAAAATATATGCCCACTTTTATTAATTTATTCTTATTAATTATTTAACTAGTAAAGTGCATTTTTTTTCTCATTAAATATAATTAAGGGCGTAAATGAAAAATATATTATAAATTGTGAGTTGTCCAAGCATTAAATGTAATTTCTTAAATAATAGAAAAATTGTATGTGACAACCTTTTTGGGACAGATGGAGCATATACAATCTAGATAATTATGTTCCTTCTAAGCAATCCCAAAAATTGAAAGAAGCCTATCCCCATCATACGACATTTTTAGACGGACATTTTATGTTCCCATTTTTGTTCCATGTGCCAGAGTGATCTATGCTTTAGCTAAGTTAGAGATGAATTAAGAAATGGAATTTCCAGGTTTGTTTGGTGATTGGCTGAGATTGAGGAACCAGGGGTTTTCTCACAATTAAGAAGTGCAAGAAAAGGCAAATGTTGTAAGATCACGACAATGCTAAAGAAGATCAAGGACAATTTCAGATTGTCATGATCGCAAGTTCTATGAATTTTTCAGGAAAAAGGCTGTTTTAATTGTTTGGTGTAGTAATATTATATTTATTACGATTACTTGATTATAAATAAACTAAAGGAATCTTCCTTGAATAAATTTATGCATCGTGTAGCTAACTTTTTTTCTTTTTTTTCCCCCTCAAAGGAAAGCAATTTTAGGGTAGATTGCAAAAACAATTTTTTTGACGTATGGAAAGTTACTTTTCTGTGAAAGGTTAACATAAATTCCATTTTTCATTTTCTTTTTGCCTCTCTTGTCTGAAGGGAAACAATGTGTTTATCAAGCATGCCTTCAAAATGTTAGTTACAGTTTATAGCAAAATTAAAATTTGCTAGATAATGCTTTTCAAGAGGGAAAATATTTAATTAAACAGAGCCTAAAATTAGGTTTTTGGGTGAGAAAAGTGTCCCTAAAATTGAAGCATGCTAGCAAAATCAAAACCCAAGTAAGGACACTATATTTCCTTGGAATGCCTCATGGAACTTGACATACTCTTCCTACTTCCTGTTTACATCACTATTGGATTTGCCACACCATATTCACTTGTCACTGAACATGGAGAGTAAGTTCCACTACTGATTAGCATGTTAGGATCTGATCAAACAAGCAATATACAAGGAGACATAGGCATAACTTGTTTTATCAAAGCCCTTCTTTCTAGGTTTATGATTGGAAAAGCCATCATTTACACTCAGAATCATTTGTGATGGATGTTTTTCATCGACTGATAATTCCTAGAAAGTGAAAATGCTCTGAATATGAGTGGAATGTAGCTTTTTGCTGCAAAGTAGGCTACCTATTAGACCAAATAAACCAAACCACTTCCTGATCCCAGAAGATAGAGAGAGATTATTTTCTTTTAAGTATCAATATCAAGAATGCAGGGCCATTGGATGTTAGGCACACACAGACATGATATTTTTTTACATCATAGACTGTATCCAACACAAGTTGCTCTTAACCATCTTCAATACCCTTCTGTATGTACTATCCCGAGAAAAAATGAAATCAATTGAAACTAGGACAAATGGGTTGATATCTAAAATTTGAAAATCATACTTATGGCTATAATATCATAAAGTAGCCAACCACTATAAAAACTTAAAGTAGCAAAAACAGAAGCCCAAGCATTACGTGTGGGCATATCAAAATTCACTGTGGGAGTTTGAAGTCTTTCTGTCAATGACCCTGAACCAAATGTTTATGTTGGATGCATTAGAATTTTGATGTTGCTCAAATCAACCATCATTCTGCTGTGTTATATAGTATGTGTTTGTGTGGCTTTGTTGCTTATACAAGGGATTTTTATTAGAATTCCATATAAGTTGTTTGACTTGTGTCTAAAGTTGCATCTGGTGATGCAAAATGAGCTACTGTTAGAATCACTACTTTCTGTTTTACCCAAAATTTATTTCCTTGTCAAGTTAGATTAAGTGTCTTAGTATTTCAGTTAATTGTTCAATTAAAAATAATGGCTTATTTGGCAGTAACTTGCTGTTATTCTGCTGGTAATACAGTTACTAAGTAGTATTGTTTACATTAATGTATGTCACTGCACATGCAACTATCATTCTATAGTTTTAGGTCTTTTTAATTTGGTTATAACTGGTGCACAATTGGCATGCTTATCAATTCTGTTGTTCTTTTAGGTCTTTTTAATTTGGTATTCAGTGGTACATAGCTGATGTATCTTTTTCTGCTTGGTCAATGTGGTATACATAACAGTATATTTCCTTTAATCAGTGTGTGTGCATGTGTGTGATATTGTATATGCAATTACTGCCTGCCCACAGAATCTCGTGCATTAAAATACTATCTAATTTTCCAATAATCAAGTATCACCAATACCTCAATCTTCATTATTCTTCATAAAACACACATCCACATGCTCGCACACAAACAAAACTCAAATTTTCCTTCGCAAATGGTAATCAATAGATGAATATTCCAATCCATTTGAATATTTGAGCAACATCGAACCACCTTAATTCCCTCCAGTTACAAGCTGATCCACTGAGCTAGGCAAAATGATCAATATTTTACATGCTGAATTACACTTAATTGACCATAGACAACTATTGTTTACAGTCAATATAAGAGACTGGAAGAATCTCTTCAAAGTCTCCTTCCTTTTCTCTCAGTGTCTTTAAATTACTCAGATTATAATTTGATTCAGATCATAAACTTGTCTCCATTTCATTCCATTAAAGCTGTAAAAATTATGCTTTTCTTGGAGGCAATTAAACAAAAAATGTGCATAATCAACCGTATAAGTGACTATGTAATAAATTAATATTTAGTTAATTTATTGCCTTAGGACTCAATTCTAAGAGGACTCAATTCTAAACCTTTAGTGGAAGAGGATGAATATTCATAGAGAAAAATTTGTTGTGATAGAGAAAATGGCCTGTTGTCTTGGTTTCAAGCATTATTTTGAGCCGGTCCTTGCATATAAAATTATACTGTTTTTGCTCTAACCAATTTCCGGCATCTCTCATCTCCTCTGCCACTGTCGTTGGCATTGTTTTGAACCTGTACGCATGTATAAAATTACACCATTTTTTCTTTAACCTATTTCCAACGTCTGTCATCTCATCTACCATTGTCGCTAGCAGTGCCACCTGTCACTGCTGGCATAATCCCACTGAAATTAGTGTGGAAAAAACAAATCTATGTGCCACCACATTCACTCCATTTACTGCTGTGATTGCCACCACCAAATCACTGATAACCACATTCAGAAACACGTCCACATTCAATCACCATTCAATGTGCCTCCACCAATTCCTAGAACATGGTCCTATAATTGTTTGCATCACTTATCTCCATTCTGCAGAATCTATCAAACAGCATTACTGCTGACTGTAATTGCAAACTCCTAAGTACCACTGGCATGATTATCTGGCATATTGAATACACTACGATAAGCAATTGCAACAACAAACTATCACAAAAATAATTTCTTTAGGCAACTGCAGAGCCAAACCCATCACCAAGTACCTCATCATCAACAGAGTTAGTATCATAACCATCCCAACCACCAATTTTCCCGCCTGCCACTCAACAGACAACCAAGTTTCAAGACAGTGATAATCCCCTGGAAAATGTCCACTTCACCCTAAATCACTTAAATTCTTGTACGTCGTTGACTGCTATCCAATTAATTTTGGTTTTGGTTCATATGGATGCAGCAGCACCAGGGACTAGTAGTAGAAGTAGAATGTCAATGTGTATAGGCTTGGTGAGGTCTTCTAGAAGATTATTATATGGAATGAATAGTATGAGGATTATGTGAGAGCGAAACCAACCGAGGAGGTTCTAGAGAGAGGCAGTGAGTCTTTTTTTTTTTTTTTTTCTAGAATCCATTTGTTAGCTTGAGGATCCCTAGGAACAGTTATTAGGATTTTGCTTTCACATATTTGTATGTGTGTAGTTAGAAATATTGTACATAATTCTATTTCCAGAAAAATCATCATAGTTTTAGTGGATATTTGGGCCTGTGAGTATCTTTCTACTGTTGAATGAATATGGGCTATAATTACACTAGCTTTTTTGATGACGTGGATATCTAATTCTATCTTTTCAGCTTCTATTTCACCTTAATCTCTCTCTCTCTCTCTTGCTCCATGTGTTATTCTTACATTGAATTCTCATATTCTCCAATCTCTTCTTGATCCGGGTTGTTTATCCTAGCCACCAGACAACCATCATCTTTAAGAAGCCTGTATTGTCCTGCTTCATATGCCTTGCATAGTGTATGAACTCTTACTCTCATCTTTCAAGCCATTTAGAGCAGTTAGGCAATAGTTATGACATTACTTGCGAGGGTTTCAGGGTAAGATCTCTAGAAAATTATGTGTATAATGATGATCCCTAGTGGAAAATTGATCTGATTCTTCAGCCCTTTCATGTGGATCCCAGACAATATAAAACTCAAATTGTTGATTTGGAATTGCAGTTTCGTTTCACCAAGATTGTTCTCCATATCCAGAATACCTCCTTATTCAGACTCTTATCTTTCAATTTAGAATTTTCAATTGAAACATTTTCACCTTTTTGCAAGAAATCTTTATTCTCTACTCATGATGGTGATTTAGAAACTTGATTGAGGAATGGAATTGTAGAAACTTCATCTGATCTAGGTAAACTACTGAAAAGTTGATTATGGTGGCACCAGAGGAGGTATATGAGCAAAAGTTAGGCAAGAATATGCACTAAGAGGATTTTCTTTTGTTTTCCTTCTCTCTTATTCAGCAATCTCAATCTTATGTACAGGCTCGAGTTTCCAAACTCCAAGGAATGAAAAGCCCAAGTGATAAACAATTTATTCCTAGAAAACGATTTGATTCAATTCTGCCCAACATATGAGCCTGAGGCATTGGAAAACATAAGCTAGACTAAGACACGGAAATAAAAGAATATCCAACTAAAGAGTAACAAACAAATATCTAGTGAGTTTCTTCAATTCAGTTTACAAACTGTCAGATTAGGGAATGCAAGATTAGGGTTTAAAAGGCTGTTTAGGGGCTGGTTTGAAGACTTTACGTCTAGCTTTATCTGAAGCAACACAGGAGAATGCAAGAAGAAAATGGGATAGGAAACCTTCCTGATACTCATATCTTTAAAGAAGGCTTCAAAAGCATAAATACAAACTCACTCCTTTTCCATCATTCTACTTTTTCTAAGGCTGCATCTATAGAATGGCTAAATACCTAAATTAAATAAGCCCACAGACCAGAAAATCAGTGATGTTTATAAGTTACTATGATCACATGATTAGAGCAAGTGCTGCAATAGCTCAAATAGTGTCCATTGCTATAGCTTGATATATAATTCCGGTTACAGCCTTTATATTATAATTAGGAAGTTTTGTATAGCTTGATTATAGTAGGTGATTAGGAGCCTAATTAGTTGACCTGTCTTGTATAGATTTCCTTCCTAGAATAGGACTCATACTCTGTGTATATATACGTGCATGAGAGTGAATAAAACATATAACAAATATTTCTCTCCCAATCTGTTTAATTACATGGTATCAGAGCCATAAATCTTAAAATATTTGGGAATTTTGGGCAGTAGGGTGTTTGAAGTTTCGGTTACCTTTCTAAGAGTTCATTGTCGTCACCGCCTGCCCTAGGAGAAGCGCCACCTTCCGATTGGTGATGCTTCAAACTCCGGCTGCTAGAATCATGCGTTGGAAAACTAATCTGCCTTCCATCCATGCACTGGTGTGTGAGAGTGCACAGGTTGCATGAAAATTCTCCGGTCTTTAGTCTCTGGGTTGCCTGGTTCTGTACATCATTTGTGTGTGCTCATATGGGTGTGGGATCTTCTTTGAAACAGATGTGAGTTCGCTAATTTTCCAACTTTGATTCTGTGCTTATTCT
Source organism: Omphalea diandra (assembly GCA_949677035.1). NCBI lineage: Eukaryota > Viridiplantae > Streptophyta > Magnoliopsida > Malpighiales > Euphorbiaceae > Omphalea > Omphalea diandra. Next base: position 20,827 of record CATIWR010258849.1, on the reverse strand, counting down.
GGTGTCCTGGTTGAAAAGAAATTTATAGTGATGTCTGATGTTGTCCCGGTGATGTCAAAAATTACAGAACATAAGCTTAATGGCTCTAAATTATTATGATTGGAGTAAAACATTTAGACTTTATTTACGACGTATTGATATGGACCAACATATTACTGATGATCTACCTAAAGATGATTCAAAACAAACTTGGTTAAGGGAAGATGCTCAGTTATTCTTGCAGTTGAAGAACTCCATTGACAATGAGGTAGTTGGCTTAATTAATCACTGTGAAATTTTTTAAAAAATTATTGGAGTATTTAGATTGTGTACTTCGAGAGAGGGAATATCATATACGAGGTGTGCAAAGCCTTCTATCATGCAGAGAAGCAAGATAAGTCTCTCACGAGCTATTTGATGGATTTTAAAAAGACTTACGAGTTATTGTTTACACCTGACGTGAAAGTTCAACAAGCTCAGTGAAAAAAGATGGTTGTCTTGAGTTTTTTAGCTAGTCTTCCATCTGAATTTGAATTGGTAAATACCAAATTCTCTCTAGTTTTGAGTTCTCTTTACAAGAGGCATTCAATAGAGTTCCCTGCACAGAAAATTCCCAATAAGTTTTCCCAACTGCTTAATCTATTAGCGCTCTTTTTGGTCAAAGTAACAAATATAAAAGTAGTAGAGGAACGGGATCAAACAACTCGGATGGTAATTCTGATACTCAGAGACATGACTGTAGGAAATTGTTGAAACAACATAATAAGGGCCAGAGAACTCATTTTGTTCACATTGCATCTATTTATGATACATCTGAGAAGTTCATTCTGATCTTTCCAAATGAATTTACAAAATTCTAGCAATACCAGGAATTATTAAAGTCTTCATTTCCCCCTATCACTATTATTGCCGAGTTAGATAAACCAAACACATGTATTGTTTTCTCAGATTCTGGTGCCACAAATTATATGATAATTCTAGTCTATTTTCTACTTTACAATCATCTATATCTACTTCTGCCACTTTAGCAAATGGGTCAACATCTTATGTTCTTGGGTTTGACATGATTAACCCTACTCCATCACTTCCCTTAACATCTAGTTTGAGTTTATGACAATTTTCTTTTAACCTAATTTTTGTAAGCAAACTTACTCGTGCTCTAAATTGTTCTCATTCTTTTATGATTATTGCTTGTTTCAAGATCTTATCACAAAGTAAATTATTGGTAAAATTCATGAATCTGGAGGGTCTGCATTCCTAATACACAAATGCCAAAATCTATAGAATGTCCTAGAGTAGCAACCCCTTTTGAAGCACACTGTTAGTTGGGTCATCCTTCTTTTTCTTTGTTAAAGAAACTTTGTTTTCAATTTCATGGTTTATCCTCTTTAGACTGTGAGTCTTGTTAGTTTGCCAAATATCATCATCTTAGTTCGAGTCCTAGAAACAATAAATGAGCTAGTGCTCCTTTTGAGTTAGTTCACTCAGATGTTTGGGGTTTTTATCTAGTTGTGTCTAAATTGGATTTGAATAGTGTCACTTTTGTTGATAACTATTCTTGTATGACTTGGTAATATTTAATAAAAAGTTATTTGAGTTGTTTTCTCATTTTTGTACCTTTTGTGATGAAGTTCAAACCCAATTTAATGTTTCTATTCAAATATTAAGGAGTGATAATGCTAAAAAGTACCTATTAGCATCTTTTGAATTTTACATGATTAAGCATGGAATTCTTTATCAAATTTCTTGTGTAGATATATCATCTTCAAATGTGGTGACAAAAAGAAAGAATAACCACCTGCTTGAAATTGCAAGGGCCTTACTATTTCAGGTGCATGTTCCAAAATATTTTTGGGCTGATGCAGTTTTAACAGCCTGTTTTCTAATTAACCGCATGCCTTCATCTGTCCTTAATGGTGAGACTCCTTATCACACTTTTTCTCCAACCAAGTCATTGTTTTTTATTGAACCTAGGATATTTGTGTGTACTTATTTTGTTCAGGACATTCATCCTTAGATCACAATACTAGATCCCCAATCTTTGAAGTGTATTTTTCTTGACTACTTTGTGTTCATAAGGACTATAGATGTTGTTGTCTTAGCCTTAACAGGTACATGGTGTCAGTTGATATTACTTTTCTAGAGGATACACTTTTCTTTCTGTTTTCCACATACAATTTAGGGGGAGGATGATGATGTGTTGATATACACTGTCACATCTCCAGTTTCTACTCCTATATCTGCTCATACTCGGCCATCCATTACTCACGTCTATTCTAGATGATAAAATCCTCCTAATACATGTCGTGTACCAGATTTTTCACTATCGAATCCAGTATCAATTGATGATCTTCCTGTTGCCCTATGCAAAAGTGAACACCAGTGTACTTATCCCGTTTCTTCTTTTGTCTCTTATAACCAATTGTCATGCTCTACTTCTTCTTTCATTGCTTCTCTTGACTCTATCTCTGTTGCTAAGATTATTCATGAAGCCCTATCTCATACTAGATGGCGTAGGGCTATGATAGAGGAGATGAAGCACTAGATGATAATGGTGCTTGGGACTTAGTGAATTTACCTGTAGGAAAGAAGGTTATTGGAGGCAAATGAGTTTTTGCAATCAAAATGAATCTTGATGGGGCAGTTCTTCAATTAAAAGCCTGCCTATAGCTAAAGAATATGCTCAAATTTATGAAGTTGATTATTCTGACACTTTTTCTCATGTTGCTAAGTTAACATCTATTACATTATTCATTTCCAGGGTAGTCGCTCATCATTGGCCTTTATATTAGTTAGACATCAAGAATGCTTTTCTTCACGAAAATCTTCAAGAGAAAGTTTAAATGGAACAACCTCCTAGTTTCATTGCTTAGGGGTAGTCTGGAAAGTTTTTGGTCTTTGCAAGTCTTTGTATGGTTTGAAACAGAGCACCTATGCTTAGTTTGGAAAATTTAGTCAAGCAGTTGAGCTTTTTGGAATGAAGAAAAGCAAATTTGATTAGTCTGTCTTCAATAAACATTCTGAAGGTGACATTATTCTGCTAGTCGTATATGTGGATCACTCTAAGTGATGCTTTAGGTATTTTATCTCTTAAATCCTTTCTGCACAACCAATTTCATACAAAAGATTTAGGAATATTGAAGTACTTTTTAGGGGTTGATGTAAGAAGAAGTAAAACAAAGATCCTCTTATCTCAAATAAAACATGTGCTTGATTTGTTATCTGAGTCGAGAATTGGGGGCTAACCCATGTAGTTTTGCAATGATACCTAATTTGCAATGCACAAAAAATGGTGAATTGTTTGAAAATCCTGAGGGTATGGGTGGTTGGCTGAAAAGTTGAATTATCTTACGGTGACTCAACTAAACTTTGCATATTCAGTTAGTGTTGTGAGTCAATGCATGTCATTTCCAACGGTTGACCATTAGGTAGCTATAGAATAGATTTTGTGCTATTTGAAAGGGGCATCTGGATGTGGAATCTTATATAAAGATCATGGTCATACCAAAATTGGGTGTTTTTCGAATGTTGATTAGGTAAGATCCAAGGAAGATTAAAGATTTACTTCAAGATATTGTGTTTTTGTTCGAGGAAATCTAGTATTATAGAAAAGAAGTAGAATGTAGTTTCATGTTCGAGTGCAGAATTGGAATAGGCTCTAAGATTTCAGTTCCAGTCAAATCATGGTGTGATAATCAAGCTGCTCTTCATATTGCTTTCAATCTCGTATTCCATGAACGAACTAAGCACATTGAAGTTGATTGCTATTTTGTTCATGAGAAAATACAACAAAGTTTGGTTTCTATAGGATATTTAAAGACTGGATAACAATTGGGATATATTTTCACGAAAGCTCTAAATGGAGCTCAGGTCGACTATCTTTATAACAAGCTGGACATGATTAACATTTATGCTCCAGCTTGAGGGGGAATGTTACGGCCTGTATATTATAATTAGGAAGTTTTGTATAGCTTCATTATAGGAGGTGATTAGGAGTCTGATTAGTTAACCTGCCTTGTATAGATTTTCTTTCTAGGATAGGACTCATACCTTGTGTATATATACATGCCATTAGAGTGAGTACAATATATAACAAATATTTCTCTTCCAATCTGTTTAGTTACAATTCCCATGCCTTTGTTGTGCCCATCAACGTTCTTTATTTTTATACTTTTATTTGGTATATGGGAGGCGATATTTGTCAACCACTGGTACTAGTATGGCTTTGTGAGTTTAACATATTTTATTTTAGTTGCATTGCTGAGCGAAATTAAGGAATACTGATTGCATTTGATTCTTTTAATAAATTCAGTTTAGTTTGGTCTTCCAAATTTAATAGTTCATTTATTTCTGTTTGGTTTGGTTTTTCACCTTTGATGACCAAAATAACTGAATTTCATTTCATAGTTAATTTTATGTATATAACTGAACACGTAGATATATATTTTTTTTCAGTTATATTGTTATTCAGAAATGAAGCCTAATTCAAAATATCCATCTATTTTTGGGCCCACAAGTCTGATAGAAAGAATGAAATCAAATAACCAACAAACTGAATTATATTATTTTGATCGGTTAGTTGGTTTGGTGATTAAAATTAATCTGGCTAATTTAATGTTAAATTTCATAGTTTTTCATGGGATTGATTGTTGTGGACTGATTTTGGTATTTTTGTATTGCTTAAGAAAGTGCACGTGTCATTGTATATAAAATGTAAGTTTTCTACCTTTTTCTTAGGTAAAGTAGCATTCATAAAAATTGTGCATTTTTCATGTTAAGTCTCTTTGGAACTTTCTCTCTTTGGAACTTTCTGTCTGCTTTGTTTCCTGCGAGTCTGCTCATTCCATGAATTTTCTTTTGTCTGCATCTTTGCCACACTTCAAGTTTTGTTTATTTACAGGGTACATGGAGCAACAGTAGCAGAGATGCCTCTCATTGCAACTTGCAGTAATTACCGTCGCCAGGGCATGTGTCGACGCCTTATTACTGCTATTGAGGAGGTATAATTTGGTGCTATAACTATGATTAGAGATTTTTATTATTTTATTGATTGATTTGTTGTTGATTTTGCATGATAGTACCTCTTATTGTCTTAGCTTCTTCACAGGTATTCTTATTTGGATTTTGGCCAAGCAATTGGTATAAGCTAAAACTTTATGGGGCTGCTGCTTCCTTATCAATACCTTTTTCCTATTTAGCTATTCCGTGGTTGATTTTCATAAATTATATGCCATGACGTCATTGCTTCAACCCCTGTCGCTTCAAATTTTCTTGAGCTTACACAGACTTCAACTATTCCTCAGAATTGGTGAAATTATTGATCCACATTGCATTACCTAGCAATTTGAGATAATTTTCATCTCCTCAAGTGCTGGCATATCGTTTTCTAGGTTCTCTTTCTTTTTTCTACAGTCAGTTCTTGTTTTGTTTTGTCATCTCATGTACATCTTTTTCATGTTCTTGTAGGTTAAGCTTACTTTATGAATTGCAGCTCACTATGTTGTTGCTTTGGATACTCTAATTTGGCTACCTTTGAACTCTAGCATCTTGCTTGTATTTGATGCACGTTCAGTTTTGAATTGCCTTTGTGTCTGATAGTACCTTTTCTTTTCTTTTCACCTTGACTCTGGCCACAGATGCTGATCTCGTTCAGGGTAGAGAAGCTTGTTGTATCTGCCATTCCAGATTTAGTGGAGACATGGACAGAGGGTTTTGGCTTTACACCTGTAAGTAATGATGAAAAGCAAAGTCTAAACAAGATAAACTTGATGGTGTTTCCAGGAACAGTATTGCTAAAGAAATCTTTGCACAGAATTAACAATTCAGATAGACAATTCGGTCAGTGTTTTTCCCTTTTCAAAAATAGCTAGTCCATGGTTCTTAAGTTTAGTATTACTGATACATCAATGTAATTTCTTTGTTGAAACAGTGCTCAGTGCTTCTTTATTTGAAGGAGCTAATTTTATTGTTAGGGAGCATGGCATTGAGTCCTTGCAGCAATCTGATAGAGACTGCTCCGGCTTTGAAGTTGGTGTCAAATTGGAGGCCAAACTTGTTCAAAGTCAGAATGTGCAAGAATCTAAAGTCAGTTGTGAAAGCAAAAACATTGACGGTGTTGAAGGACTAGGGCATGCATCACCCTTGGTAACAAATGAACTGACTGAAGTAGGTTTTTGCTCCAAAATAAAGCCTGTAGAGTCAATAGTCATCTGACAGAAAGTTTTGTTCAAATGAAGATGCTGCTATATCGGAGAATAAGAGTTTGATAGTAGGGGGAAATCCAAGGCAGTAATTTGCAGGAACAATTTTCAAAGGTTTCCTGCAGGGAGTCTGTTTCAGAAATAGGAAAAAACCAGGCTGTAGTGGCTTGTAATGTTCAATCTGTAATTGATGAGAAAGCTACAGTAAGTTTTTGAGATAAATGAAAAGAAATAAATTTGTAAATTTTGCAAGTCGTATCATGCCTCTAAAATCGCTGAAGAGGGATTAGTTTGTTGATGTATGAGTTAGTTTGCGAGTACGTGCATATATATATATATATATAGAGAGAGAGAGAGAGAGGCACACGGATAACTAGGTGGACGGTGGATGTTATTACTTAACTAGGCGTTGTTAGGACGTTTTGATGCTAATATCAATTTTTCTAGTCATATCAAGGCTTGATTTGCATAGTCGCTTTCACGTTTAAATCGATTACATTTCAATTAATTAAATTCATAAAATATTTACTTTTAATTAATAAGAAAAAAAACAGGCAAATACGTGCTTGTATATAATACAGATTATTTGACTTCAAGGGCATTAAAGCACTTGCTTTTATCACTTATTTGAATGATGTGTTTTAAATAATTATAAAATTTTGAGTTTTGATCTTTACATTTAAGTGGTTGTACTTGTAGAATTTTACCTTATGTTGCCAATGAGTATTGCTACCCTTTTAAGATGTTTTTAGAGATGAAAGTAAAATACATATCAAGAGTAATATCTCAAGGAAACTTAATGCCCAAAGATATAGGGAAAGTGTTTGATGCCGCAATTATTTTTAAAGATAAAGACAAAGCACATAATAAGAAAGATATCTTAAAGAAAAGTATTGCTATCTTTTTAAGATGTTTTTAATGATGGAAGTAAAATACATATCAAGGCTAATATCTTGAGGAAAATTAATGCCCAAAGACCTAGGGTAAAATGTTTGATGCCCAAATATTTTTAAAGATAAAGACAAAGCTCCTAATAAGATATCTTAAAGCATGAGAAGAATGTTTGATCTCTTAAGATATTTTTTAAACAAGAGGCAAAGTACATCTCAAAGAGGGGAGACAATATGTGCAATTAACAAGCCAATGAGCAAGACATTGTGAATTTCAAGGTAAAAAAGGAGTACAAAAACAGAAAAGAAGAACATGGTAAGACAAGCTGAGTCCAGTATTTTAACAATTATGGAAATTTCAATGACCGAAAGAAATAACAACTCATTTAAAAAGTCTTTAAAAAATACTTTAATTCATTTGCCTGATTTGGAAGATAGCTCAAGGAACATGGAGAGAATTCAACGACTGTTTGAAGATTCCAATGCCATTGCAAAATCCCAATGACTATTAACAAAAAAGCTCCATGGTTATTGTTGGAAGATCGACACTCTATAGAAAAGGCATCTAGAGTCATTAGACATTGAACAACCATGGAAGAATTCCAATGACCCTTGAATAAAAGATGAAGAAGATGCACATTGAAAATATTTTTTGGACATTCAATGATCATGGAAGATTTTTCAATGATCATTGACAGGTTATAATGACTATATTGTCAAAAGTTTACAGGTTGACTTCTTTATATCTATGGACTAATTTTGGAGTTTTGTCTATATAAATACCCTTATTTAAACTCTATACAGAGTTAAATACTTTGTGAACACTTAAGATTTTGTGAGATACTTTACAAACAATCATTCTTTGTATTTTTGGATAGAATGAGTTTTTTGTGAATTTACAACAAACCTTAAAATATAAAAGGGTAGGTTTTCTTGAGTGCTGATTTATATATTGTTACCTATTTTAGAGGTTTATACACTTACCTAGAAATCATTCTCTTATAAGGTTTTAAAGATTGTTGTCTAGTTCGTAAAATATTGGGATGGATTTTACTCTCTTGAACCTTTAAAAGAAGAATGATAGATTCTCTTTAAGGCTGGTAAAATATATGTTGTATTTGTTGTTGAAAATAGTAATATAAGGCTTAAGTATGATTTAAGGAGTGGATATAAGTATTGTTAATCGAACTACTATAAATTTCTTATGTTGATTTTTCTTTTTCTTTTCAGTTCTTGTGTTGATTTTTCTTGTTCTTTTGACTTATATCTCTTGGAGAATTTAATGCATTGTAAGCTAGCTTCCCTACCACTAATTGAAGTAAAGAACTTCTAAAGAAGCTTCCAAGCATTTTAGTAATCAACCAATTCATCCCCTCCTATTAGGTTGACATCCTCACCAAAAGATTACAGATATATCTACAGGTAAAATTTTGAAATAGATATATTTTTTTTTAATTTAAAGGTTTAAAAACTTTTGGTTATGATGTATTTAGAATTTGTTATTATTGAAAAATTGACTTCTCATATACTACGTTATTAAAAGTCCATTCTATAATGTCTTTGACTCTCTTTTCTCCTTTTCTATGGTCAGCCTCTCTTATTCCTTATCAGGAGTTGGTCGCTTATCCTAATGTCATTAGGAGAAGCAAACCCACTTAAGCCTATAAGGCCTATGTTCCCAAACTTATTTAGTACTTATAATAAGTCTTCAATAAAAAAAAAAAAGAAATATCTAATTAAGTAACTCTTACTTAATCTTATTTTAATTTCTCATTAAACCTTATTGTGTGTGTCTTGTTAGGATTCCTAACTTATAGACATTATATATGAGTTCCAAACTAAATCAACAAGTTTAGAATAGGATAAATCAAATCTAATTTAATTCATCATTAAATTCCCTAAGTAATTAACTCATACTTAAAGATTATGATTGTCATATTAGTTGCATGTCATAACCACTTAATTATTAGGAATGATCAAGGTAGCTTGATTTAACCCTTGGTAATTATGTGACATCTTATCAAACATAAAGGATAGGTAACTGTCCCTTTTATATGATTTGATATCTATTAGTTCTTTCTATTAATCATTGATATTAATGATGGGATAAAAGACACTCTTTTATTCATCCATCAAAACTTGTAAGAATTTGCTAGTTAATATTAATTAAGAATCGATAAGATGTCCCTATATATCCTAGACAAATGAATCCTATCTTGATCACTCATTAACTCTATTGAGTTTATTTTATATCTAAAATATGCCTTATGAGCAATCTATGGTTAGGATGACCAAAGTCATAAATCAAAGTATAATAATTACATGATAAGAAACTATGATGACATCAAGTCATAAAGATCTTTGATAGAACTCGTACTAGAGATTTTCATAGACACATATTTAATTTCCATATGGGATTCCCAAGTGGGTTATTTAGTAAACTTGTTCCTTTACTTACATGTTAGTTCTAAGTATATCATATACTTTCATTAATGAGATTAGAAGTTCATTTGACCTTTAAGAAATATAACATACACCAGTCTCAACAGTTCTATCAATGTCCAATCTTCAGACTACATAGACTAGGAATGATTTAAGAATAACACTTTGATGGAGTAGATATCCAATAGTTATATCTCTTTATAACTACCTATCCAAAGTGTATTAATATCGAGGGCTTCATCTTGAAATGTTACCATGTTATGATATGTGAAGTAACTTAATTTTAAAAATCTATGAAAAACTAAACCTCAAGTCTATAATTAACTCATATAATATGAATAGTATCTAGTATACCTTTAATCCAATATAGCATATATTAACAATCTCCTACTTAAACTGAAGTTAATCAATTATGCATCCAATGTATAAATCATTCAATAATGATCCTATTGAGGTAAGACTCTAGTAAGAATAACTTTATGGCATTCTTAAATGAGTATTTAATGTTTATTTCTTAATATCATATATTAGTTATGTCTAAGTATATCTTTGTTGAACTTTAGGGTTTTAATTCTTATTTTAATAATCACAAATAATGGTTAAGAATATTAGTCATCATGCAAGTGTTTCTATAATGGAAGTAGGTGCCTTAATTCAATCAAATTTCAAGTCTCAAAATCGTAAGAGAGTTTATCAAATTAATAAGTACTTCAAAAGAACTCAAAAGATCCCATCTTACTTAAATTTACAATTATATGAAAGGCATAGACAGTTGAAAGTTTGAATTTAAAGGAAAAACATAAGGCAACCTTTGGATGAGCCATTCATAGGTCTGGAAAATCTATCTAATTCCCATTAAAATTAACAATAATTATTGATTATGATAAATAGGCCATTGAAAATCTTTAAGAAGTAGCCATTCAATTTTGTGTACCTCATGAAGCACCACCGATCATGGATAATCTCTCAACACTCATTAAAAAAATCCTAAAGAGATAGCAATCAAATCTAGGTCTATGCAGAAGGCAAAACAACAACCATGAAATTCCTAATGCTTATGGAATTATCCAACACTTATGGATACTGGACAATAACCTATTGAAAATTCCTTATAAAAATGGTTATGGTTACTAAACAAGTTTAATAATTGTGGAAGCCAATGCCTATTAATGTGAATACTAATAGATTCAGGATGTCTTGTGTAAGAACCTTGTTTTTCACATCTACGCTTGAATAATAAAATTTTTCTTAGAACTTATAGACCTTTTATCGACCATCATAGGATCAAAAGGACACGACATCATACTTTAGTATAACACTAAATGATGACACAAGGAAAGATTAACGATGGCTCCAAAGATAGTCTTCTTAGTTGATAAAGCATATATAGTAAATCAAGTGGTCAATGGAGGACCTCAATGAGTAATACTTTGGTAATACCCTAAATGCTTGACTAGGGTCATCACTCAAATTTGATCAGGATAAAATTCTAGGTGAGGATGGATTCTATATCAAATAAGTCAATTAGAAGGTTTAATCTATCTTCACTCTCTTTAGATATCAAGTTCAAAAATTAGATACTACTTAAGAAAAAGGTTAGGCACCCCTAAGTCACTCAAATTTAAGGATTTGGCCTTTAAGAATCTATAGTTCATGTTTACAAGTTTTTATTTAGTTCATATTATAATGACATAGTCATTCATCTAGTGCTATTTCACACATTCACATTAAGAAAAATAAGTACATGCATTTAGTATAGGGATTAGAGAGTACAAAACCATATTGTAGCTTTATTTAATCATTAATCAAAGAAATAATATGCCACTACCAAGTCTTAAAACCTATAATAAGGACATATAAGTTAGTACTAAGAGTTTGTGAAACTACCTCTACGCATAACAACTTAAAATCGAAAGACCTTACCCTTTTTTACTTTTATTAGTGGGATTGGTATGTTATCATTATGAGATACCCATCATATATGCAACCAAGGTGTGTGATATTTGCATATGAGCATGCCACCCTTAACGTAAAGATATCTTAAATGCTTATTTAAAGACTATGTAGATATTCATATTGTACATAGTGTCATAAGAGGTATGTATGAGTGTAAAGTAATAATTAAATGAACCATGCATTACAATGGATAGAATGCAGAGAGGATCCATGAGGTTTTTGGTATCCGTGACCTCTTCCTTCTCTTTCCTTCTATGATCAACACAAAAGAGGTAAAGGAAAGGTGCAGTCCTAGCTATGGGAAAGGCTAGGAGATACCCCTTAAACCTCAATGTGTGTGTGTGCGATGACGAAGGCATGCAACAAATGGATAAAATGTAAACGAGAAACCAAAGCGTCATAAGTGTTTATAATCTCCTTTTATCAACCTCTTTTTATAACCAACACAATAAAAGTGAAAGGGATGCAAGTTTTATCCATGAGAAAGGCTAAATAACATCCTTAAAGATTATGTGTGTGAGCATGGTGGGAATAGAATGAAAAATATATCAAATTGGTAAAAGGTAAAGAGGAAGTAAGGGTTTATAAGGTTCATAGCCTCCCTCCATCACCTCATTTTCACATAATTAATCACAAAAGAGATAGAAGTGCAAACTTAGCCATAAGTAAGGCTAAGAAACAAGCCTAAGAGAGACTTTTGAACATGAAAAATTAGCTAAACATGTATACTAGAGGTCTTTGGTTGTTGCACCCTACCTCATTCCATACATTTTCAAGCTTAAAATGTAAAGGAGGAAGCTAAAAATCAAAGAGAGAAGAGAAAAGGACACTACTATAAATAATGCTTGTAAGCAGTATTAATAGTTGTTGCATATATAACTTTGCAAGTGCACAAATTGCTCAAGTAATACAATGATAAGTAGAGATCGTTCCCACGAGGATTGAGTACTAAAGAACTAAATTTTCCTATTATTTAACAATCGAATAATCAAGAAGAAAATAACTAAAAATTGAAAAATGTAAAAATAATTAAATAAAAATGAGATTTAATTAAAAAAAACCCTTATGGCAATGATTTCTAAGGAATTCATGTATACGACAATACCATTCCATTGATATTTCAAGATAATTGTTTCAATTGAGATCAGGTTGTTCTTAAAGATGGATTTTCCTAATTTATCTAATAATATCTCTTGAGAAAAATTGAGTCTATTATAACCAAAATTATGCCTATACTCATGATTACAAAATTCAATAATAATGCATTAAACTTCATGAATAATCCTTAAATATCTCTAAAATTCAAGCTTACTAAAATGATCTCAATCTCCTAGTTTAACATGTTATCACTAAACCTAAACTTCCACTCTCGCTCCATCATTTAGAATCTCAAACATTGCACATATGTGGTCGTTCATACATGCAAGATCAATTAAGCTCAAACATATTAAATCAAGACACCTAACACAGTTGAAGCAAAAAAAAATCACTTCATAGATTCATGAAATAAATATTAGGCTTTCACTCTAATCCCTAGAATTAAATAATTAGTTTATCGCATAAAAAGAAAAAGAAATAAAGAATAAGAAATCCATTGAATTCAATAGAAGAATATTTAGAAGAAAAGTCTTCTAACAAAAATAATGAAAATCCTAAGAGAGAATTGCTTCCAATCTTCATAAAAATCTTCTTTGTTTTTTATTTGATGTAGATGTAGATCCACTTTTCTCTCCTAAAAATTTGATCTCTTTTTGCTCAGAAATCTCTATCCAAATAGGTCAAATCTCTATCTTAAAAGGTACCCTGCATTGCATTTTAAATTTTGGATATGACATTTTCCATGGAATGATGCATGGATCATGCAATAGCCCACACACTTAACTATTTATCTAATTTTGTTTTGCTAACTGGTCAACTCTATATCTCTACATGACTCAACATATGGGGTATGTAATAGCCCATGCAACACTGTTGAAATCTGGATATAGCGTTTTCCATGGCCGGATACATGGGTCATGCAACAGCCTACACACTTAACTACTGATGAGATTCTGCTTTGCTAACTGGTCAACTCTAGATCTGTACATGATCTAACATATGGGTCATGCAATAGCCCATGCAACACTGTTAAAAACTGCAATTGAGCTCATTTTTAAGAAATTCCTACATAACATAAAAGAAATAAAACATTAACTATTCTAAAATAAAATACTATAAAAATAAGGAAAACTCTTAATTTCTAACCTAAAAATATGGTAAAATGACTCCTATCAATAGTCTATATAGACCCTTGAGTTGTTTGTACATACCACTAAGATTTCTATATATAATGACTAGATGCCTGTACTGGCCTTTGAGCCTACTATTGGTAGAAAACTTCAAAAGAGAAAAAGAAGGAGCAAAAAGGGAAGAAGAAAGCCTGAATGGCCTGGGGATTAGCTTATGGCCTTCAGAAGCACCTCAAATGGTATTATTCTTTAAAATGCAAAAAGGGAGTTATGCTTAGTCTTCTACCTTGAATCTCAAGTATAATTGTATGTATAGAAAGTGTGTTAAGGGTTTGAGCATTCAATTTTATAATAATTTGTTAGAAAAAGTAAGCCTCCATCTCTTATGAGATATGAGTATTTATAGAGGGAATTGGGGGTTGTACTTATGCCACTTGCATATGATCCACCTAATCCTTTTTCCCTGTATCCATCTATAGATAGGATCAACACATATTCCAGGATTTTAAAGTTTCATATATAGGAATATAAGTTGGTTGAACATGTATCTTATGAAAATTCAAAAATGACACTTTTATGCATGGGTGTTTGTAGGGTAGGTTGGTTTAAAATTTGTCCAAGCTTTGCCTCGCTTTGGCATTGTTACTTCTATTCTTTTGGATGAAATTAACATAGTTATCATCATCAGGCTTACATCCCAGCAATCCAAAAATCTAGTGCTCACTTCTTGCAAACTTAAAATGAAGGTACAAATGAAGTGAAGGAAAAAAAGATATAAATGCATAGACAAGTATGAGACCTTCATGTACTAACTCAATAAGACAATTAAAAAGATGTATAATAGATTCATACATATTATGAAACATTTAAAGTATTAGATTAGACATACTCAAATGAGGGCCTAATGACAAAAATTCTTAGAACCTTGATTGAGGATAAGCGAAAAGCCAAAAAAATAGCTATTGAAGAAATCAACAAGCTTAAAGCCCTTACACTTGATGAGCTTACTCAAAGATTAATTTAGAGAAGCCTATAACTGAAGAAGGCCAAAAGAAAAAAAATACATTACTCTAAAGGCTAAAGAGGTATAAAAATAACCTTTTTCTACTTCTTTATCCTCTTCAAATGATAGTGAGGGTAGCGGTAAGGATGACCAACTTACTCTCATCTCAAATCAAGTTAAAAAAACCAAACTATAAGTTATAGGTGCAACAAACCTAGACACCTCTAAATGTAATACCCCAAATTAAAAAAAAAAAACATAGACACTCTTTCAAAAAGGTTCACAAAAAGAACAAAGAAGCTCCTAAATATATCTAGGATGACACAAGTGTATATGAAATGTAGAGCTTAGAAGATGATAAGGAAGTGTTGCTTCATAAAAGAGTAACAGAACAAAGATGATAGTGGAAGTGAATTAGAAAGTGAAAGTGATGATGAAAATAAGGTAAATGTTTTACGCTCATGATTAACTCTATGACCTTATTACTAGATTGACAAAAAAATATGTTGCTAGATTGATACAAAAATATGAGTCTTTAAAAACCTTCTCTTTTATAATTTTAAAAGAAAACAATCCTTTTAAAAAGTCTTAAATCATCAACCAAAGAGGTTGAAACTTTGAAAGTTGAGAATAAAAGCTTGGGTGAAAATCTTTATAAGTTTTGAAAGGAAAAATAAGAAATAGATTCCATTTTTGAAGTTCGAAGAAGTCCCTTTATTAAGTGTGGTATTAGTTGCAAACATCCATCATCTTTTACTTCTACCCCATCTACATTTACCCAATATTATTTTTGTAAAGATTAAGCATTCAAGGGAAACTAGCCCTCAAGGTGTTAAAGTAAAAAATATTCCATAAAAAGTGAATGTTAGTGCCAAGTCATAGCTAAAAAGACTAAGGCTAATCCATAACATAAACATATACTAATACTTTATAACACAAGCCAATCATGCAAAAATATTATGATAATTTAGATCAAGAAGATAAAATGTGCAAAACCATGCACCATGGTACTACACATGTATGACTATGCATGACCATCACCTTGTTCCTAGGCCTTAAAGGTAAAATAGACATTTTGGAAATGCATATAGGCTAAAGAGTTATGTTCCTAATAGAATTACTCCCAGAAGGCATGCATCTAGGAGATAATTTATGCCAATTCATATATCATCTAGACTTAGTGTTAGTGATATGCTTTAGCACTATAAAAAATCAATGGTTTGCTGATGAAGATTTCCATTAGTAATGGTGATGATATCATCGATAATCTCAATTTATTGATGAAATTCCAATGAATGTGTCTGTGGACAAAGTGATGGTCGGTAATGTGATATCGACAAAAATTTCCACTCATCGACATATGAACCGATGAATTATCGACAGTAAAGCAATTGGTAATTTATCCCAAAAACTTGACTGATTTATTGATGAAACTCTTTTGTCGATAAGTCCATCGGTAAACAGACACCAATCCGCCGATGAATTAAAACCTTATATTTTGATTTTTAAGTACGTTGTCAGTAATCCATCGATAAATATTTAATTTTTTATTACTTCATCGATAACTTATAAAAGGGTATTTTTTTTAATTTTATACTATTTATGATATTAATATTTATTATGTTAATACTAATAGTATTAATTTTATAATATTTATGAGACTGATTTTATAATTTTATAAAAGAATTACAAAAATCTCAAACAATAACAAAAATATAATGAAAAAAGAAACACATGTATATAAAAACTTGAATATATATATAAAAATTTCAATGTTTGATACAAATAAAACTATAAAACTACTAAACTGTTACATCATCGGGATCGACAAAAAAATCATCAACAACGTCGGAGGCATCAAGATCAGATGTAGGAGGAGCAGTAGTTGTAGCAGGAGCAACAAGAGTAGTAATAGTCGGTGGCTGAGGAAGAGGTAGGGTAAGTGGCGTAGGCATCTACAAATGAGATGGAAGAGGAATCTCAATCTGCTAGGATACGACGTGCAACCAATCCTCCATAGCTTGCATCTATGAGTCAACATACTGGACATGAGTGTGATTGGATGTGATCCTCTCATCTATTCGCCTTTCAACCTTTCGTTGTAAGTTCTCAGCAGAAGGCAGTGGAGTTAAAGAAGAGCTAGTACTCTAGGACTTGCCATAAAAATGAGAGGCCTGATCACTCATACCATATATCAGACTCTTCACTTGACCCCCTCATTGCCAATAGGCAAACCTCATAGTCCTCTAGCTGACGAGGCTCATCAGATCCTAAAGGTGGCTGCGACAACTGCTTATGATGTCGGAGAATACTATCCTGCATTTTAGTAAAGTATGAGAGATATAAATAATAACTAATAAAAATATAAAATACAAAATAAGGAATTATGACTTACATTAATTATCCTCGACTGTACATTAACGAAGTTCTCTATGTCATGCTGTTTCATATGTGTAAACACGAAGACATCGACTGGAACAACCTCCCATCCCAGCTATCGAGTCTGTTATTAAGCTAATGAAAAGAAGAAATTTAAAAAAACCTTTTAAAAAAATTAAATAGTAATTCATAAATATGAAATAATTTCTTACCAGTCATATGGCATGCTCAAAATGGGGTGTAAACCCTTTTGTGTGCCTAGATGGACCTAAGCCAAGACCTCTTTTCTCAGTCCATCTATTCAGGTTAGCTTGGCGAGAGACAACTTGAGCATGTGAAGAACTCCACTGAGTCTACCAGTGGTTCTAGGTCTCATCAGACACTTAGGTCTCATTGTCATTATGCTTCAAATCATGAAACATATCCTTGTACCTCAAATAAACCTTCTTAAAGAATGATATCTGAAACAAGGCATCAATTGTCTGG
The DNA here is from genome assembly GCA_949677035.1 of Omphalea diandra. NCBI lineage: Eukaryota > Viridiplantae > Streptophyta > Magnoliopsida > Malpighiales > Euphorbiaceae > Omphalea > Omphalea diandra. The sequence continues at coordinate 3,264 of CATIWR010258849.1, read as the reverse complement.
TCCTACTGAAACTGCTTCTATTCCAACAATAAACACATAAAAAAATTAGTTAATAAATAAATCTGATTTAATAAATATTTAACTTTGAATTATAAATATTACTTATCTTGAACTCCTCCCAGTAGAAGGTCTTCACAGATTGTGGGACCTTCTTCCAATTGTAGTCATCGTGATGAATCTTCTACTTGAAGATCTTCCAGCATGCACGAGAGCATCTATCAGATGGATACAAATTGAAAAATTTTAAAGTAAAAAAATAGTTAGTGTTACAATTAATAACATATAAATAAGAAAATAAATAGAAAATACAAAAAATAATTATTACATACCTTTCGTGATGTGAATAATATGAGGCTATAGCTCGGGCGCATGAATTGTATACGCCTTATCCTGATTTGTCAGCATCAATGACCCTCTAAAAGTATTATGTTCCAATGGCATAGATGGAGATTAGGGAGGATCCTGAGTAGGGGATGGAGCTGAAGGAGGAGTTAAACTTGTAGGCAGAGCCAGCTTTAAGGGAAGTCCAAGCATCAAAGCCAGTGTGCTAGATGGTAGAAGTGGTGGCTGAGGTAGCCTGCGATCACTAGTACATCCTCTGCCGGGCGTACCACCTTGGAAAGGTGTACCTGAATAGCTAGGTATACAGTGTGTCATTTGAATGTACATTTAAAATTATATATTTAATATAACATATACATAACAAAATTTTTATTCAAATTTATACATTAACGTAAGTAAAAATTAAATACATTGCAATTTTATACTTACTCTGAATCATCATACTCTATATCACCTTTAGACATTATATCTTTCAATGATTTAGATTCTAATTGTAGTTTCATTTTATCATCAATTTGAATATCTTCATTTTCATTACTTAATTTGATAAACGACTCACTCAGATCATTTAAAATTCATGATGGCTCGTCTTCCGTAATTTCTATGAGAGACAAATTTTGGTCCACATCCTCTTTAAACAGAGATTGAGATGATGCCTTGATAATAAACTTATCCTTTATTTGAAAAAATGATCTAGCTTTGATTTTAAATACTGCCCTCTAATCAACTTTTTCCTAGCGTAAACTAGGATAAGGAAGATAATTCACTTAACAAACTTGTCTCGCCAATATAAAAGGTTTGTATTTATTAAATTTGCGCTTATGGTTGATTTCAAAAAGATTATAATTTTCATGCACTTTCATTCCAATATTAGGTGTTAGATCAAACCATTCATATTTAAATAAAATGATTTTAAAGATACTCCAACTGTAGCACATTGATTAGTCGACTGTAATAGTTATATGCATTTTTACTGTTGTTTGAACTCTTAATACTTACTCCACTATTGATTAATATCCTATTGGAACCATATTTTTTAATGTGAAACTTGTATCCATTTACAAAGTAAACAAGATATATAGTCACATCGAGTAATGGACCTTTTGCAAGATCCACAATAAATTGATTTGTGATTTCATTTGTTGGATGAGTTGCCTAAAAAAAAATAAAAAATGCATTATCTATATTAGTTATCGAATAATTACTCTTATAATTTACTGTTGTATTATTAGCTAGTGTGTGCTCACATATGATTAGAACTAATATCGAAATTCTATCTCTAACTTTTTATCAACCTCAATAGTGGATATATGGGGGAAAATGTGCTTCAACATATCACTGTATAAGCTTAATAAAATTTGCACAATATAATATTAGCATATCATTATTTTCACAATTGCAAAATAAAGAGTTGAATTACTATTATAACTTACCCAACATATCTCGTTACTTCATGACAGTTCATAAGAATATATGTTTCAGCTGCATGATATTCTTCTTCTGTCAATTTTTTGCTTTTAGGTCTCCCAAATGGTCTACCTGGATGAGTAAATATTGACAAATTTCATGGAATATTGGATATTTCAGACTTTTCACTATCATCATTTTGAGGTACTCTTTTATGTCTTATATACATATGTGGTTTAAAATAATATGAGCAAAATGATATTGCTTCTTCAACTAAGTATGCATTGCATATAGAACCTTCAACTCAAGTTTTGTTCTTCACATTATTTTTTAAATTTTGAAGAAATCTACATCATTCAATATGTGAATAGATTAAAAATTAATGGATTGAAATTGAAAGGCGTACAATGAAAACAATGAATTTAATTTAATTGCATAGGCCCTGCTTGCTTTACTTCATATATCAAGTGTACAACTAGATGTTTCATTGAATCAAAGAAACGCAGAGGGAAAATTTGTGCCAATGTACACAAAATCAAAGGAATGTCAATTTTCAAACGTGTCATGTTTTCCTCTCTAATTTGTTATGCATTGAGTTCTTTAAAAAATAAACTGAACTCTGTGAGAGGTTTTCATACTTATGAAGGAAACAACTCATGAAAAGCAATAGAAATAATCACTGCATAAATACATGATAATCATGTCTTTTCATTCGAAACAACTTCAGATTGCGCATATCAACGCATCAAGCCATATTGGATACATACCCATCTAGAAATTGAATATTCTTGAGCCATTCACATAAGACTTGTTTACTTTGCTTATCAAGTGTATATTCTGGCTTTTGATATTTTCTAGTTGCATTATCCCGATATAACTCTAGATGACGATAGAATAACTTCAAATCTTTTCTAGATTTAGCATTATCTTTAGATTTTTCTTCTATATTCATTATTGTATTAAAATATTCTCAAATACATTCTTTTATATTATTGATGTTTTAAATTTTTGAATTTTTACAAAATTTTTCTGGCATATTATTAATTTTATGTTGTTTTATGACATTCATAATTAACTTATAATTGTTAAGGAATATTACTTATAATTTAGACACTTTTTGTATTTATTAGTGGTCAATTTAGGATAATACATTTTTTGTATATTTTCTTACATTTTAAATTTTAAGGATATTTAATGTACTTAAAACTTTGAGTCTTTTATGGCATTCACAATGTCCTTTTAATTCTTATGAAATATTTTTTTTATAATTTATTACATTTTTTTATTTTTTTGGGCAAACTTAGGATAAGTAAAATTTTTGGATAATTTTTATTTTTTTCTTTACAACCATTTAAGTAATTATTTTTTTAGTATTTTTTATAGCATTCGTAATTAATTTTTAATTTTTAGAGAATGTTAGTTATAATTTAGAATATTATTAAATTTTAGAAATACTTTGGAACATTACAATTTCAGAAATGATCATATATATATATATATATATATATATATATA
>CATIWR010258820.1:0-16316 GCA_949677035.1 Omphalea diandra | reverse complement strand
GATTCACTTGTTATATGTTAGCCAACAAAATCAAACATCACTTGAATCACATGAATTGCCGAGAGTAGTGTTTACCTTGCAAGGTCACAATAAAATCAATCTATTTCATTTGCACTTGCATAGTCAATTGTTATACTTGTAATGTATCTTGATGATATTTGATTATTGATTGTGCCATAAGAATCTGATTATTATTTTTATTCATTGAGTCACAACTCACCAAATCGTAATTATGTTTTTTAGATACTGAAGCATAGAGTTTTGCATATATAAACTTGGAGCACAGGTCATAGGCTAAATTCCAACTCGCTTTCTTCTTATGTAATGTACATATATCTAGATAGGAACTAGTTTATGGTCACTAGCTTTGAACATTAGTTAATATATAAGTACATTAAATACATGTTGGATTGTATATGTATGATGAATCAACCTTTATGAATATGTATTTTTGGACATGAATGAAAATGGTTGTTATAGGAAACCAAAGTAAACCTAGAGTAATCATCAACTAGGACAAATGCATAATGCTCTCCACCTAGACTAGCATTCCTAGTAGGTCTTATTAAGTCCATATGGATTAGTTAAAGAGGCCTACAGGTACTTACAATATTCTTTGCTTTGAAGGAAGTTTGGTATTGCTTCCTCATTCGACAAGGTCCACATATATTGTCTTTGGAGAAATTTAGCTTGGGAAGACCTTCTACTAGATTTCCTTTAGATAGACTTTATAGGAGCTCCATGCTAACATGACCAAGTCTTTTATGCTAAAGGCAAGCTTCATTGCTAAGAGAAACAAGACACTTGAAGGATTGGTTAGCCAAATTGTCTAAGTTAATTAAGTATGTATTACCTCTCCTTTCACCCTTAAAGATGACCTCCTTATCCTTCAAAGTGGTAACCCAACATTCACTAAGCTCAAATGTGACTTTATTACCTTTATCACATAATTGACTTACACTTAATAAATTATGTTACAAACCTGAAACTAAAAGAACATTATCAATAAGTGAACAATCATTCTTACCAATTATTCTAATGCAAATTAACTTACCCTTGGCATTGTTCCCAAATGTGACATTATCACATTTCTTTTTTTTTAAAGGCTATGAGTAGCTTCTTATTTCATATCATATGCTTTGAGCACTTACTATCCACATGCTAATCATTGTCCTTACTGGTAGTTGCAAACATTCCTATAAAGCATAAATAATTTATATTTGTTTATTTACTTAAGCATACTTGGGTTCTTAAGAGTTAGGCCTATAGGGGTCTTCCAGTATAAGGTGAGCCTTCCTAACATAGCAGAAAATGTTTATGTGACCAAACTTCATACAATAATGGCATTGGAGCTTTGACTTGTGAGTCTTTTTCCCATGCATAACCTTAGTATGAGTAAGGGACCTTCTCATACCATGGTAGTGAGATTGTATGCATGTGCATGAATGATTAGGAGTATAAGAGAATTTTTTATTTGTGTTTGGGTGAGCATGCCTCTTAGTATAGATGAATGCATGATGTCAAGCTTAGGCTTTGAGCCTTGAAGTGCCTTTCTCTTGGCCTTGGGCATATGTGGCTTAGTGCTAGCTAATTACCTCAATACTACATATTTGAGGTGTTGATGCTCTAATGAATATTGTGAGAGGGGGTGTAGATGAAGAAAAGGCTCCATTAAAACCTAGACCATGTCGTCTTTGAGATACAATTACTGTATCTAGTGCTTTCTTCCTTTTATTAAACTTACAAATAAAGTTTCTAAGCTCATTTACTTTTCCTTTTAAGGTATCATTTCCTTCAAGGAATTTAAAGAAGAAGAATACTCAGTAAGACTCTCGACTAAGTTTTTGAGTTCTTCATTTGAAGTCCTCAATTCATTTATAAACTCATTTAATGAGTTAAACTCATTTTTCAATATTGACCATTTCTTCTTATAAGTTTTCAATTATGATTTATACTTATTACATCTCAAGGTAGAAGCTTCTAAAAGCTCATCATCTACCTCATCATCATAAGTATCATTATTATTACTGGAGTGACGTAAAGAACTTACCTCATTAGAAGAGTCTTCTTATACTATGAAGTAGAGATTTGCCATTTCCTCATCTTCATCCTCCTCATTAGAGCTGTCATCCTAAATGGCTTTGAAGCCCTTTTTTTCTTTTCCTTGTCCCCTTTCTTCTTCTTATTTTAGCTTGGGGCAATCATACTTGATATTACCTTATTTGCCAACTCATAACAGGTTACTTCATTGTTCTTTTCCTTGAGTTTAAGGGATGCCTTCTTGAAGTTCCTTATATCCTTCTTTCTCTTTATAAGCTTTTTAGTCCTTCTAGAAAGCATGGCCAACTCTTCCTCTTCCTTTTCACTTTCATCATCATCACTTGAGACAGCTTCTTCCTCTTTTTCTTTGATTGAGAATTTAAGGGTCAGGGTCTTCTTTTTTGTTTATCATTCTTGTCCTTCTGCCCTCTCATCTTTTTTATTTCATCATCCTTGTTCAAGGCCAGCTCATGAGTGAGAAGCTTAACTATGAGAACATCTATTGGCACTTTTCCAATTTTTGGATTTAACTCTTAAATATTACGCACCCTTGCACCAAACATTTCAAGAGGTAAATATTTAAGTATTTTAATGTTTACCTCATGATTGGTGAGTACTCTATCAAATTTCTTCATATTTGTGACAATGGATAGGAGTTCATTCATCATATCAGTGATGCTTTCATGGTCTCTCATCATGAATAGCTCTTATTTTGTCACATACATCTCTAACCTACTAAATTTCACCATCTCTAACCTATTAAACTTCACTAAAGTTGTGCCTTCATGATAATTTTCTAATGCCTTCTAAATTCCATAGGCAACGAGGCAATGTTGTACTCTTCCAATCTTCTCCCTTGACAAGTAACTAAGAAGAATTGTCATTGCCATTTTGTTTCTCCCATTTGATCTTCTATGAGCTTCCACCCTTCCTCCCTTTCGATCAATTCTTCACTTCCATCAACCACCTTGGTAGGAGGTTTCCATTTTTTTCCAACTATATCCCATAGGTCCACCACATCGCTATCCAAATATATCTCTATTTTATACTTCTAATGAGTGTAGTTGGATCCATCAAAGTATGGCTTTAGATGGGTATGGATTCCTTCTTATGCCATTTGTCTTTACTTACACAATTAAGGGTTTCAATGAAACTTACTGTAATACCACTTGTTAGCTCTTGAGCACCAAGAAGGAAGGGTTGAATTTGTGGAAAATTTTAAAAATTAAAGGGAAGGTTTTGAGAGATGGAAATAGAAAAAGTACAAGAAGAATTAAAGAAATAAGATTTAATAGTGGTTCAGGTGTTAACGAACCCTACATCCACTCCCCAATTCTTCTAATTAGGTATTCTACCTAAACTAAATGGTTTTTTCAAGCTTACACCAAACTTTTACACTTTGTGTTCTATGGTTCACACACAACCTTACAACTTGTGTTTCAAGACTTACATGAAAACCTCTCAATTGTTTTCCCAAAGGCTCACACATAACCTATACAAGAGTTTTACAACTAGGTCAACTCTCAAACCCAGAAATAATGGTGTTTAATGCTCACACCCAACAATACTCATATACAAGAATTAAAGGTTGAGAAACAAAGTTGCAAGAGTTTGGTTATATTTAATGTTATTCTCTTGCATTCATGTTTATTTGACGGAGTATTTATAGGCAATAACCACTAAAGAGACATTACATGAATTGAACACTAAGAGCAGTTCTATGCTGTTAGATACAAACAGGGTTTTCCACTATGATTTGAACAATTTTTGTTCTTGAAGTGAAATCACGATCGCGAATGACCAATCACAACCATGAAATCAGTTTGATAGACATTTAATGCAAGATCTGCCTAGTACAACTTGGAGATTTAGACATATGTTAGTGTTTTGACAGGCTCACACTATAACCTATTACAATTGGTGTTTATGCTCACACCCAACAATGACTTAAAGAATAGAAAAGATTGAGTAGCATAATTGCAAGAGTTTGGGTACAAAGTTATCAATTCTCTTGCATTTACATCTATTTGGTGAGGTAATTATAGCCTCTACCCACCAAAGAGATGTTGCAATAAAACTGATACAAAATCATCAAAGTGTGCTAGACAGATTTTCGCATTAAATGCTTGACAATTTCAATTCGCGGTTGCGAAATCCAAATTCCATATGGAAAACCCCATTTATGTCTAACAACTAGTCCACATGGCAGCTTCTCATTAGTTCACCAGGAAAATATAGTCTTTGCCTTTCACCTGCCCTCAAAAATAGAGGTCGCAATTTCTCTTGTTCAGGACGCTACTATGGACGCAAATTCGTCTGCTAAAAGTGTTCATCTTCTTCTTTTGGGTTTGCGGTCACTACCAATAAGTTTCCATCATGATTTTTAACCTTCAACGATTACTTGGGACACTTGTCAAGCTATGGTAATGGACTTGATTCCCTCTTGAGTTACTTTAAGATTTGCAGTCACGATTGAGGCATGACTTATATCACGAATTCGTCTGTGACTCTGACTTTCCTTTTTTTGAATGGATCGCGACAGAGAAGTGGCCCGCGAATACGTCTGTCCATTTTGTCAACCTACCTTGGTTTAATTCACAATCGCGATTTATTAAGTTACGGTTGCAAAATAGAAGGCACTAGCTTAGTTTAAAGAATTTTTAACTTCATCCAACTTTCAATGTAAAGATTAACTAAAAACTTCCAAACAACACTTAATTTGAAACATTAGAATTGATCAATCCCCTTTGTCAAGATCAAAAAAGGTCCAAGACTTAGGGTTAACCACCCTAGTCCGACAAAACTCTCTTTTGACCTTGATAATGCAGATTGATATGTGTTAACATGATTTTTAAGTGTTTTTTTTTTTTTTTACAATTTTTTTAAATAAGTTTGCATTGGAAGTTGAAGAGGAGTCTAAATATCAAGTATTATGAAAGGCCTTTTTCTTAAGGTTTTTTCCATGCAATTAAGGTGCAATGGGCTTCATTTTGACTTGAAGAAGATCCTTTAATTCCTTGCAAGTTAGTAGCCTAATCTAATCGTAATTCCTTATTGCATAAATGCTCCAATTGTATCCTTGAAATTTTTAACCCTTCCCCTTGTAATTGGGCCTTAAGTTGAAGTGGATCTTTGGTCTTGCCTTTGATGTTTGCATTATTTTCCTCCATATTGACTCCTTGACTCAAAATCTAATTCCTTAGCTATCAAACTTCCCTTTCTAAGGACTTTAAAATTCCTTATCAATATGCCCTTAATTCTGGTACCAATACCAAGTAGCACCCCTTTGATAATCATCCAAACCTTCTCTTTCTTGATTGGCCTAGTAGTGGCTTCAAAGGCCATCTTCTTCTACCTCCTGATGCAATCATTAAAGTTTTCAATAGTCTTTTGTTTCAATGACTCCAATTCTTGCAAGTGACCTCTAAGCCTGAATTGCATCCATAATGCTTCTTAAAAGCTTTTGCAAACTCTTTCCAATCCTTCCTAATAGTCTTTAGCTAATTTAAATACAAAGTCTTTGTAGACCCTTCAAATGACAACTTAAAAGCTATAACATAGTGTCCATTGGCACTCTAAAAGCCTTCATGACTAGTACGTATGAGCAAATATGGTTCTTAACATTTAAGTTCCTATAAACTTTAGGAGCTCGAACATGCAAAAATTAGCTAAAAGCTTCTAAGGTCTATGAGCTAGCAATTCCTTAATATTTTTCCCCTGTTCAAACTTTTAACACCTAGGACCTTTTGAATCTTCTATAACCATTTGGAAAAGTCATTAAATTGAGTGCTCTCATTCTCACTCTCCATGGGTTTATCCAAGATAATAATAGTGCTCCTTACTTCTTCGGTAAGCTTGCTATCATGATACTCTTTCATCTCAAATAGATCATCATCAATCACCACAAGCTGAGGTACTTCCATCGGTGCTTTCCCTTTATCATTGTTGCCAATGAAGGTGTCCCCTTTCTTTATAATCTCATTGACATACTTGTTCACCTCCTTAGAAATCCTGTCTTCTATCTTGTGGTTAAAGTCAGCCATCATCTTATCCAGGACCTCTGGCATTATGGTTGGGTTCATGATTGGGTTAATTCTTTGGCTTGAACTCAATCTTTTACTTTTCCTGGCAAGTCAATTGCTCCTTCTATTTCACAATAGTTTAGACAGAGCTATGATGGCTGCTTATTAGCATGATGCATGATATGCATGGTATGCATACACTATTTACAAAAGATCATTCCAACCTTTTTATTCCTCCCACATATAAGGTCTAGTCGCTCTTTCCTTGAAGGGTTTTATTCTTATACTAATAAGGGGTAGAGAACATATGTGGCCACCTCAAACTGAGAAGAGTTAAAGTCTCAAAGAACACGTACATAAAAGAGCTAATGAAAAAGAACCTCTTTACATTAACTAGAGAAACATATATATAAAATGCGAAGAAATCTGCTTAATGAAGTATTTACATAGAAATTCTTCATAAAGTGGGGAATGGGATATAAGTATTTGCATAAAAAGATAATTACATTATGGAGAATGGGGTAACAATTACACTTTGCATTAGGGTGCCTAACCTTGCTCATTAAGAACTTCCAACTCTTCTTCAAAGAAATACAAATAAAAGGGGTGCCCTATTCCAAAGTACTATTAGCTCCTACATGTGCCTAAAAGTTAAAAGGATTCATGTAATTGACAGTTCCCATAAGCTTGGGGGTAGTCATGATCCACCATTTGATATACTTAAATGTACTAGGCTTATTAGTGACGGACCCTTCTTACAATCTGCTAAATTCAAATAGAGCTTTAGTCTCAAGTTTGAAGGGCCATTGACTTGTCTAAGGGCAAACCAAGTGCATGTGGTGAAGTGTAAAGGCAACATGAATGCAAATGGACTTGATTAATAACAAGTTTAAAATGTTAAAGTGAACCAAAGATTGAAAGTGAAGTCAATTTTGAGTCCCTAGCGAGTCGCCAATATGAGTGTCGATCGTGATTTCCCAGGGTTATGCTCAAATGAGAGGAATCTCGCCTACAACACCATCCTTTTATTGATCAATAGGAGATCAAGAGGATGGGGGGTTTTACACTAGTAGTGACCCCAAGAAGTGGCATGTTCTTAGATCAACAAGGGATCCTTTAGGCATTGTGTGTGTTTAAGGCCTTGAATCTAAGTTGCAGTCATCTGAAGAGCAAGATGCGACAATACTTTGGTACTATACCTAGGAATTACTAAATCGCCACCCAACTTTGATCAGGATAAAAATCCAAGGAAAATAAAATATAAGCCTAAAGTAAGCCAATTTCAAGGCTCATTTCATCCTCACCCCATCAAAGATTGGGTTTCAAAATTGGGTATGAATTGGAGAAGAGTTTAAACAAGTTTAAACCACCAAGATATTGGGATCTGACCTTCAAGCATCTTGGGTTCACTTTTAAAATCTTAACTAAGTTATTAATTAGTCCATTTTAACGGCCCTAAGCATGCCTCTAGCACAATCAAATTGAACAAAACAAATTGATAACTCCAAGGGATGGGGATCATGCATCATGGAAAAGGGAGTGACATTTATATCTATACGTCCACATCATGCTTAATCATCACAAAGGGAATAGGGGTATGTGACATGGCATAGGTAATGACATGTATATCCGTACATCCACATTAAATGATCATCCATAATCTCATAAGATAATTATCAAACTAAAGTCATGGTTTAACTTAAGGAAGTCACCTACACCCAAAAGAAAAAAGCAACTTTATGATTGAAAACAAATAAAACAAAAAAAAATCAAGAAAGCAATAAAGTCGTTAATCGTCTTACCACATCTTCAAAGTCAAGGTACCTAATCATACATCTAAGTCCTTAATAACGTATCCCAACATCAAACAAGAAACAATGTAGCATTAAAGCACAAACACATGTATCACGCAAGATAAAGAATTATAAATGTATAATGCAAAACACTTGGAGGACTTGAGTGGCCTAAGGCTAAATCGTCATAAAAGAGGTCCTGGGGTTGATGAACCCACCCTTTCACTGCTACAAAAGAGCTTGGCATCCATGCACAATACATCATTAAGAAGGTTAGCATGTAACTTAAAAAGGTGGCAGAGATAAAAGGCCAACGTAAAACATTAATCATCCTTAAAAGAGGACATGAGCATAATGAGACTCCTAAGGTCCTAGGAACCCTAATTTCCTCACTTGGACACTGTCAACTCTAAACCAAATAGAAGATCAAATCACCATTCAATAAAGATATGGAAGAATGTAGAGTATTAGCACAAAAAGAACCTTAAAAGACATCTAAAACTATATCAAAATGCCATTTTTAAATGATAAAGGTCCTAGGTCATTAGACCTCACACTTTTTTGCCAATGAAACCATAAAACACCAAAAGAAATTCCTTAAAATGGAAGAAATTTAGGTGGAGAAACAAAAGATTTTAGAAATTATAGCTAGAGAAACTAGGTTATACATCCCATTATGAGGGCTATACAGCCCAAAAGGAGGGTTGTACAACCTATCTCAAGGTTATATAGCCTTCACTTTCTGGGTTTTCCAAAACATAAAAGAAAAAAAAAAAGAGAAAGAATAAGGAGAGGTAAGGGGATTCTGGATGCCTTCTTGAATGTTCTTTTGCCCTCAAAGGCTTACTATGGGTTTAATGTCTTTTAAAATGATTAGGAATGCATAAAGGATGTAGAGAGTAGGCCTTGTTCTACCATAGGAATGGATGGAATAACCTGTGATTTTGATGTTTTTGGTTTTTAAGGTTGTTTATGAGGAGATTTTGGCAAAGTAACACTAAGGTTATCCAAGCCCCTTCTCTTCAAATGGGGAGGTATTTATAGATGATGGATGGGTGCACTAAAGCCAAAAATGGTTCTAATTGGAGGATGTTCATATCCAATCATAGAGAATAAGATTGATCTCCTAGAATTAAGGTTTGCACGTGGGATGTGCAACTAAGGTTGGGTAGTACATCCAACTGTCAAGGTTGTACAAACTAAAGGTTTAAAAGGGGGACTAGTTATAGAAGGTTTTCTTACTAAGTTTTAAGGCAGGGTTGTTCAGCACAAGAACAAGTTGAACACCTTGGCTACTGGGTTGTACAGCCATGCTAAATAGGTTGCATGCCCATTAACCCAAGCTAGCAACTTAGGCTTAGCTTGGGTTTAGGCATAGTTTGGACTTCGACTTGGTGATGCGGATTGGTTTCAAGCTTTCCAAGGTGTCCTAAGGCCTCACTCCTCTTCCTTTGGCAATTTTCCCTTACATTTTGGAAAAAATGTTCAGCAATTTTCATCACTAGACATTACATCATGAGGCCCATAATCTAATGCTTACACCGCCCTTGCGAGTTTTCAATCTAATAGGTCACTTATTTTTGCTTAGGTCACCTTTTCGGATTTTCAACCTAATAAGCTCTTTTCCTTTTTCTTCTCTTTTTTCTTCTTTTTTTCCTCTTTCTTTTATTTTCATGTTTTTCATTTCATTGCTTCCTTTCTTTTCTTTTCTTGCTTTTGCTTTCTTTCTTTATTCTCTCTTCATCTTTTCATATATTTTTTTTCATATTTTTCTTTTCATCATTTCTTTTCTCTCTTTTTCCTTTCTCTAAGCTTTTTCTTTTTATTATTTTTCATATATTCTTTTTTGTTCATATTTTTAATTTTTACTTTTTAGATTTTACTTTTTTTCTTCTCTCATTCATAGTTTCAAATTATTTTTTTCTCACCTCATCTCAACAAACAACAATAACATGAATTTAGAATATTAAGGAAACATGCCTCAACAAATTTAAGTGAAGGCAGTGAACATTTTCTTATTCTCCATTGTAAGCCTAGTTCATTTAAAGCCTATTGAATTTGTTAATTCCATCATCTCCTAAGCATTGTAGTCTTCCTTTCTATAGATTTCATCTCTTTTCACAACATCCTCTTAAAGGATTTTGACATAGGAGAGTGAATGTGCCTAATAGTTTATGCATTAACAACGTAGGCAAATATCCAGGCAAAAAAGGATTACAAAACTTCCACAAAGGAAAAGGCTAAATGAATTCACTTAATAGTTTGCTCCAATTATTCTTCAAGGTTTGAGAAAATTTTGTAACCAATGAGAATGGATTTTCACGTGTAATGCAAACAAATGCATTATATACACTTTTGCTTAATTTGATATTATAAGTGAATTAGGTTATTGTGTTGCGCTTATAGCCAATTTGAAAAATCAATGAGTTGGGTAGTATTTCAACTATAAGTAGACTAGTCAAATAGTATAATCCACTAATTGAGTTTCAACATCAATTGTTACATTATGAAGGACATTGTTTACACCAAATCCAAAATTATGCTATAATTAGCATGGCCTTAGAGTATTTTGAGTGTGAGTTTGGGCATGAACCCATATATGTTTACAAGTTTGTACTTAATGACAACTCTTAATTTGAAAATAATTGTTATATATTCCTTATTAGCATAAGATTACTTGAATTATTTGAAATAGGATTCTTATATTTTAAGTCCCTATATGAAGGCTTTTATTATCATTGATTTAATATATAGAATTAATGTATAACCAAAATTTTCAATCTTTTTCTTTACTTCTTTTTCTATATATTCTCTTTCATAATGATTCACAACCAACAAAACTATTAAGGATTTTCATATACATATCCACATATATACACTTTTGATTGACTATCTCTAACCTAAAGGTGGTAAATAGGTGGGTCAATGTTGTAAACAAGCCTAATTGGCCCATTAGATTAAAGGTTTGGAGCATCGAGCTTAAAGCCTAAAGTTGGTGCATGGAGTATTTAGTGGATCATTGGTGGGCCTAATCAAAGCCCACTACAAGCCCAATCTAGTCATGGAAGCCCATTATAAAGACCTGCTGACATGCCCAACAAATTAGTGCAAAGTTCAAAATTCCATGATTTTAGGACTAAAATGATTAGGACAAGACATAGCATAAAATATATTAGTTAAGGTTGTCCTGTCTTCAAAAAAACATAACGTGAACAAGACATGTAGGATAAGGTTGTCTTGTCTCTAACAAAATATGAAATCATGTCCTACAGTTAAACATGTATAAACTTAGCCAAATCAATATTTTACATGTTGAATTCAAGATTCTTCTAAGATCTTCTAAGATTTGTAAGGTTATTCCAAGATCATCCAAGATTAGTAAGATTCTTCTAAGATTTTGCAATATTTGCAAGATTCTTCAAGAACTCGTCCTACTAGTTGAATACCTATGTAATTTTGAGTATCTTTTTTTAGCCTTTTAAGCAAATTTAGGAGATTCTTGTTAGATATTTCCTTGTGATGGTCGAATACTACATTGACCAATCACAAGGCTTTCTTTTGATGCTTAATTCATTAAGAAAGCTTATTTAGCATATTTTTAGGTGGCCAAACTACTCATCACCGAGTTCCTCATCTAAGGTTAGGGTTTTTTTTATTTCTTTTATTCCTCATTAGCTAGAGATGTAAGACTATTTATAGCCCCTTCATTCAGCCAGGAATAATACAATTGATGATTATTCTTTCTTTGCCATATTATTATGAAATTTTATTCTTTTTATTTAGCTCTTGAAAGAACTTGGTGAAGTTATTAAGTGAATTTCATAATAACTTTGTGAATTAGTTAATTCTAGGCTTAAACTAGCTTTAGCGAATCTAGGTTTTGAATTAACAACCTTTAAATCTTGGTAACTTAAGGTGCTAGAAATATGTTTTTGAGAGGTCTAGATAGGATTTAAAGTTCTTTAACATTTGATTATTGAAACAATCATTGGCAATTTAATTAAGCTTAAAAGTATAGATATTCAAATTACCTTGGCATGTGTGAGCTTGGTATCAAAGCTTAAGGTTTCAATTATCAAGTATCGTTTGTGTTCTTTTCATTGAATTTTGCGTCTGGTTCTTGTGTAAGCATCAATTCAGCTTTATCTTCTCCTTTTGTTCCAATTCATTTTTTCAATTTTTCTTGAATCAAATCTATTTGTTTCATCTAGTTTAAGTGGTTATACTTCATTAAATATTATTCCAAGTCATTTTGCATCATTCAAATAAAAAAAAATCAAAAATTTTGATTTGCATCTTTTATTATTTAATTCGGGCTATTATTTAATTTGGGTTTTTAGTGTTTCTTTCATAATATTAGTTTATTTCATCATAAATTATTTTTCTTTTATCTTTGATTTCATATTAGAACCATTTGCATTAAGAAAATCCTTAAAATTTAGGGACTTTTGCAAACTAACTTGTTTGTTTTCCTCTAATTAGATTTTTCTTATTCTTTCTATTCCAATTTGTTTTGCAAACATTGGATTTGGCCTAAGCTTCAAATTTTCCATCCATTCTGCTTCATTCAAGCTAGCAAATTTTGAATTCTTCTTAATTTCTTTCAAAATTGCGATTTGATCTTTATTGTGTTGAAAACTTATTTCTTCCTTATATTGGTTTTTAATTTAGATACTTGGTTATCTAAAGTCATTATAAGTTTGGAATTACTTATTTGTTAAGTAATTAAGAATTTATTTGACAATAGTTACTTTAGTTCCTAAAGAAATTAAAGAAAAGAACTAATAGAGGTAAAAGGTAAGAGTGTGTGAGATCATAAGAGGAAAAAAGCCTTATTGAGTGGAACATGGCAGGAGTGTTATTTTTTGAGTGTAAACAAGTAAGGGAGTGGTTTTGTTAAGTTTTTTTTTTTTTTTTTTTTGTTCTTTCTAATCATGATAGATCATAATGATGATCTAAATTGAAAGCTCTTTATGAAGGTTATATAAGAAATGGTGGAACTATTGATGGGCAAGGTAGAAAGATTGGAGTCTAGCCAACACCGCCAATGCAACCTTGCGGCAAACAAGGTGTGGTAGATACATTCAAGATGATTCTAGTGATTCCATGGAGGACAGTGTCCTATGACAAGGTAAGAAAGATTGGGTAGTATTAAGATAAAGATACCAACTTTTCATGGTAAAAATGATCTCAAAGCATATTTAGAATGGGAAAAGAATGTAGATTTTATTTTGTAGTACCATAATTATAATGAGGATAGGAAAGTAAAACTTTCTACTGTAGAATTTGTTGATTATTATCCTATATAGTAGGATTAATTGAGAATAAATAGCAGTAGATGTGGGAAAGATCGTATTGTAACTTGGCATGAGATGAAAAGAATCATGAGAAAAAAATTTGTTCCTCCACATTACTACAAAGATTTGTTTAACCATTTGCAAAGGTTATGCTAGGAAATGGAAGCATGGAGGAATATTATCAATAAAAGGAAACCATACCAACATTAAGAAGGATGAAGAACAAACCATAGCTTGATTTCTTAGTGGGCTTAGCAGAGAGATAACTAACATGGTGGACCTACAACACTATATTGATTTGCAGGATGGCTACAACATGGCCTTAAATGTGGAAAGGCAAATTAGAAGTAAGACTTCCAAACCTAATTTTCCTTCTTCTAATCTGACTAATAAGTTGAAAGATGTTTAGAAGCCTATATCAAGGTCCAAAGCTGAATTATAACAAGAAAGGCAAAAAAGGATGAAAGCCTAAGATTAAGCCCAATAATAAGGCATAAAAGTGCAAATTTTAAATGATGATTTTCTCAAATTGTGTGCTTAATTTTCAACTTTAACTGAATTTTATATTTAAGAAATTTAAATTTGATATTTCATGTGCATTAAGGTTGAATAATGGAGATTAGACATCAATTTGCAAGATTCTTCAATTTTGGGGTAAAATGATGTGAAGTGCAACTTGCAACAAAAGAATTACTGTGGTAAGGCATGATCGTAGCTTACCAATCCGAGGCTGACGAATTTAGAAGAATAAAAGCTAATTTTTAGCCTAATATTTATAAAAAGATCCTATCTTGTTTAGGAGATCTGACTAAAAATATTTACCTTGATTTACATTATCTTTTGATATTCCTTAAAACTATTTAGGAAGCCAATTTCTTTAGCGATTTTTGGAAGATCTTTGAGATATTTTTTAGAGATATTTTTTTGCGATATATAAGAGTCTTTTCTCTTGTACAAGGGAGAGAGGATTGTGAATAGTAAAGGGAGATGGCAACCGACTTCAATTAAAGATATTTTTTTCTTCCATTGTGAACTTATGATTCTATTTCTTCTTCTTCTTCTTTCTAGTTTTCGTCTCTTATTCATGAGCTTGTTTTCTTGTAGCTAAGGCTATGGGAAGTCTTATCACGATAATGGATTGGTTTTTATTTTATTTAATCAAAATATTTTTACTTTCATATTATCTATTAATTATTATGCCTAATGCTATTAAGAGTTTGGTCACCTCTTAATTGATTTATTTTATATGAATGAATAGGGAAAGGATTTTGCACAATCAAATAATTAATGGTGTGAATTAAATGATATGTGTGTGTGTGTATGTGTGTGTGTGTAATTAATCTGATTTTATAGGTTTTTCACAAAGGTTAATGCATTTTATATCTCTTGAACTCTATATAGGGATCTAAGGGTTACTTCATAAAAATAGGATTAATATATCTCAAGAGGGAATATTAAGCAATATTAGGAAAAATTTCAGCGCAGGATAATAACAATTTGTCTTGGTTGAATTTCTCAAATTCAAATCTATTTGACTGGTTAGGTGGAGCAATAGTCTCAACTTTTTAAATTTGATTATTGCTACTTTAATTAATTATTATTTTCCTTTTATTTGTTTTTAGTCTTTAAACTTCCATAACTTATTTATTTTGAATTTTCATAGTTTAATTATTCTCTTAAATTAGGTTGTCCAAATAATCATTCGTTGATTATAGTTTTAGTACTTATTTTATTAAATCCTCGTGGGAACGATATCTTTTTACTGCTTGATAACTAGCATGTGACATCCCATTTACTAATCATTAAAATTCTCTTAGTCTATCCATTGTCATTAAAAGACCTTATTTCAATTTTTTTTTCTTACACTATGTCTCTTATTCACAACATAGTAACTATTTACAACAAAGTATACATAGCTAAACAAACTTAAATACTAATTGACTGCATACTGACCCAACCTCTATTAGACTGCTCGACAACAATTTTGAAATGTAACTAGATGCAATCTTTAGTCTACTCTTCCTGAAATAAAATTTAATGCAAAAGAGTGAGCTTGCATACTCAGTAAGTAAATGCATAATGATACTTCAATCTCAAATAACATAACAAACATTTAAATATTAATAAATCATCATCATATCCATGCATGAAATAAAAAGTTTTTACTCTTAAATACCACATAGGCTATCAAATATCACTGCCATAAAGGCTTTCATTTTTTGTTGTCACATAGGCTATAAATATTGTTGCCACACATGCTATAGATATTTATTGCCACACAAGCTATTGAATGTTATTGCCACACATGTTGTTATATTTTATTGCCACACAGGCTATAGATATCACTGTCACATAGGCTATCGAATGTTATTACCATACAAGTTATATTTTATTGCCACACAGGCTATTGAATGTTTTTGCCACACAGGTTGTTATCTATCATTGCCATATAAGCTATGAGTAGTGTTACTTGCCAACAATAAGAAGTATTATTCTTTCAACAAATCAACTATAATTCCACCAAAATTTCAGCAATATAATGCCTAATAACAACACCCATAACATTGGCAGCTCATATCACCACATACTCTCATTCACAAGTCATAATTTATCAACGTTTCATGAAAATAAATAAATCAAGAGTATAACAATCTTTTCATCAATGTATTCCTCAATATCATCACATTAAACAACATTTCATTCTATTGAGTGTATGTTCATGGCATTTAACCAATCACACGTATAGTACCATTAGCTATTTACTTATCACCTCCTTCAACCTTATTAAGTCATGGACGTCCTGGCTTATTTTCACTATTATCTTCAATGCATAGAGGACCTATTTCAATACCCATATCAATCCATGATGATAAATTAAGATTTTCATCTTGTTACGCAACTATGGCAAGATTCATGCAAGCAGACCTAGTGTTTATGCATATTTTCCTTATATAGTAGCCTAAGCTTGCTACACTCTCATAGCAATAACTCCAGATATACTCATCCAAATTACTTGATTCATTTATTTAAACAAACTAGACACATAATGATACAACATATTCAAATTTCAAGCCAATATCAGACACACAGAGAATGTGGTGAATTTTTGAATTTTGCCCTGTTACAATGTCATCTCAGTCTGAGTAGATCTTACATTCTTGGGT
>CATIWR010258809.1:0-59091 GCA_949677035.1 Omphalea diandra | reverse complement strand
TATATATATATATATATATATATATGTTTACTTATCATGAGTTTTTACATTTAATAGCTTAAGGTTATATTTTCTTATATTCATAGAATTCTAAAATTATTTAATTACTAAAAACTTATAATACTTATGCTATAAGTCTATTTCCAGCATTATATAGTTTGTTTTTTTATATTATACTTCAATTAAATAATTTTAATGCAAATGAAGTAACTTCTTAATCTTTAGCTATTCTCGTATTAAATTTAAAATTTATGACTATTATTATTGTTAATCATAGTTAATATTCAAATAAATCATAACAATTATATAGAGTTAAACAAATTCATAAAAGATTAGTTTGTAGTCAACACTATGAAAAATAAATCTAAAAATCAAATCCATTTACTACCTCAAGTTACTCATATTTAATGGTGAATAAAGAAAATTTCGTAAATACTTGCAAATATAAAAATTAATTATTCAATGCATAAATTAAAATCATTATAATATGAAAAAAAATAAAATTTTCATATGCGAAACTTAATAATTTATTATTAGATTATAGAAGCAAGAGAAATAAAGAATAACAATTTTGACATAAATTACCAAAATTGAAAGAAAGTAAACAAAAATTGATATTTGTTTTCTAGTTTTCAATTAGTTATTACAAAAAAATTGTGTAGAAAATAACATAATTTTTTAATCAATTCTCATCAGGGAAGTGGGTTTTAATTTATCATATGAGTATAAAGGATTAGATTTTATCGTTTTTATCTATTAAATTTTAAAAATATAAAATTATAAAAATAATATTTAGTGATTGAAGAGACAATTTTAAAAACATGAAACCACAAGTAATTCAGTAATGAAAAATGATAATTGAGTAAGGACAAATCCAAAATAATAATAGTAATAATAATAACAACCTACATAAAATTAAAGAAGACCACACTGCCCAATGTGGATCCGCCTCTGCTTATATTGCAGCTGGTTTGCAGCATAAAATAATTTAAGGATGCAATTATTATCTCCTAGTCATGGAATGACCATTCTACATTTAAATTCATTAGAAAAAGGGGCGTTGTGGAGTACTTAAACATGTAAAATTTGAAACACAAATTGGAATAATGTTACTATTCGATACTCTTTCATAAACCAAACTTTGGAGTTGCTAAAGAATAATTTTGATTCATCGCGGGAAAGAGACATGAGTTCAACACTTTACTCCCAAAGGTTTGTATGAATTAATCTTATTAATCCAGATACCATGTACCCAACCAAATCGGCAGGCCCAAACCAGTAAAGACTTGACCTAGAGAACTTTCAAATACAACCCACAAACATGCGCTTTTATTTGTCATTGTGAAAGAATTGCATTACTCAGCAATAAAAGAATGCAGAATGCTTTAGCTGAATACTGTATTTTTCCCTTATCACATGCTGCCTAGTCTTCATCTGGTGTCTCCGTACGCAGACACACCTTCAGTTAGTATACAACATACACTGAAAGTTGATTAGGGTTCTTCAATATTATGTTAGAAAAATACCTGTACATGCAATCAAACGAATATTTACTGACCCAAATAAGACATTCTGGATCATGTACATGTAAGTTCATCTTCTTTTGAAAGGCAGCCTACGGAATCACAAAAACTGGACATAACGTGAACTTAGCCTCCCAAAAAACAAAGCAGAGGCCAATCCTGAATTCCAAATTCAGAGTCACGCTCAGAAGTATTAAATACAACAGCACAATACCCAACAAAAGAAAAAGCACGCACACCTATCTATCAGTGACATGCAAAAAAACCTCAACTTTACAACTGATAGCAAAGAAACTGATATAGAGCGCCTCGCGCACAGAAACACACTAACAATACCACACAAAGCAGAACTCTGTCAGGGCTGCGGGGCTAAAATAACCGGATATTCCAATGGGACCCAAAAAAAAAGGGGGCATTAACCAGAAAAGGACCAGTTTGTTTAGGCACCATAGGCGCCAAAACTGTGCTGGTACGTCACGTACTGCACGACCAAAAAGATTCACCTTTAGTCCAAATTCATAGATCATGATTCCATTCGCACGACCAAAGGAACCATGGCATGATACCTCT
The DNA here is from genome assembly GCA_949677035.1 of Omphalea diandra. Taxonomy (NCBI): domain Eukaryota; kingdom Viridiplantae; phylum Streptophyta; class Magnoliopsida; order Malpighiales; family Euphorbiaceae; genus Omphalea; species Omphalea diandra. The sequence goes on along the minus strand of CATIWR010258809.1, from coordinate 56,998 downwards.
TTACAAAGGCAAGGAAGCATAAAATGATGTCTTAAACTAAACAACTATCAACCTACTGCATTTTATGGATGTAGATAATAAATTATTGTTTCTCCATATGACATCTATACATTCATCAACATCGTTTATCTCTGAAACAATATTAGACAAATGGTTGTTCATCTAATAACAAAAACTACAAATCAAAACAATTTGACAAAAATTTAACATTACAATCAGTAGTAAGAGCAGTATCCCAATTTTTTTTAAATTTATTTTTATGTATAGCATATCAAAATGAATAAGCTAATGAAAGAATGCCATCAAAATGATGTTAATTGACATCCACTGAAGATATGGCAACAGTATAGGACTCTAACCATAATGAGCGCATCAACCACTTTGCAAGTTGATTCGATTAAAGGCCGCCAGGAGGTAGGAGACCTGATAATGCAACTAAATAATGTTCTCTGCTTCTTCATTGTGTTTACAATTGTACAAACGAAGCAAATTAACTACATTTGCTTTTTCTTAACCACAAAAAACCACATCTGGGACATGCACACCTTTGATTAATGACTGGCCTTCCCAAAGAAGTGTTCTATTTGCAAACAACCTTGAGACTGCAAATTGCTTGATTTGGCTCCATACTTGCACCTCTTTGCAGCTGTAGAATTTTCCTTACTATCCTGCAGAAAAGGACATTTAGAAATCACACAATCAGCCAAGTAACAATGGAAATAGTTATACACAGAAATGGAATCTTGAATAAAATTTACATGGGCAACAGAAAAATGCTTGCAAGAGAAAACTGCAAACCAAATTTAAATATGCAGTTTATAACAATCTTAATTTTCTCTATTTGCAAAAACATCTGCAGTGCTCTAAATAAAGGGCTAAATATTAAATAACCAAGAGAACGTTCGATCTCCAGATTTAGTCAATCCTCAATATCAGACAGAAAAGAAAGCAAATATGCACTGATTACAAACAGGTCACAATTCACAAGCAGAAGATGCTCCAAACTAAATGTGCTGGATGAAGAAATGAATAGTACACCCACCGATGAGGATTCAATCAGAGACCTCAGAACTTTAATTTTACCACCTCTGCCATCAGATCCAACTGCAATTAAGTCGCCACTATTTGTGTTTGTACCTTGTGAGGCCACTGATACCTTACTTTGGCTACGCTTGCACCATTTCCCCAAATACCGGCTTGTTCCATCAGGACCAAGCAGTCCACTTGAAAAACATATATTCCCTGCAGATATTAAAATCGCAATATAAGCAATGATGATAGAATCTGACTCTGTAAAATCAACTCATATTTGTTTGTTGGGCGCTGGGCACTTGATTCGCCCTCCACGTATCTTTCTAGCATAAGTATGCTAGAAAGATACGGGGAGGGCGAATCAAGTGCCCAGCGCCCAACAAACAAATATGAGTTGATTTTACAAAGCATGGTTTAACCTACTTCTAAAAAACCAACATCAAACATTAATTTCCCCGAGAACTTACCTGCCTTTGAAATTGGAACTGAGGATGGCGATTCTTTTCTGATTTTGAGCATAGATTGAACATGTTTGGAGTTATCAAGAACCATGGTAACTTCGTCATCAGTAGAAGCAGGGAAAGTATTACCTTTATCACCATTGATGCAAGTTCTTAAACCAAAAATCTCACTAGGGTTAGCTATTCCTTTCACTTTGTCTCTGCTGTTGATGCTAGAAATATCTTCTGACTTTACAAGCGTAGACTTTACATCATTGATTGGATCTTTTGAACCAGTATCTGAAAGTACATGCACTTCAGGAAATTCTGAAGCAGCTGCATCTATCATAAGGTAGGTATGTCTGTCCATATTAAAAGCCATGGCGCTTGTCCGTTCTTTGGTGGAATTGGCACTCATATCAGTCATGCTATTGAATTTTCCTTGATCGCTGTTCAAGTTTCTAGTTTGATCCAATTTAACCACAGAGTTAGAAGTTTTTTCCTTTTGATCTTCTGAAGAAAAATGACTGGTGGAAACAGCACTTAGATCAACAGTAGTACCACTTGTCGTGACTTCTCGACATTGAATCTTCTTTGAGGCTTTTAAAGCCCTCAAAGCTTCATTATCTTTTACTTCAACTATCATCTCGAGTTCTTGGACCTTCATCTGATGGTGAACGCAAAAATGATCATTTGAGTGAAAACAATATATTGAGATATAAGGAGGAAACAAGAGCCATTCTCCACACACACACACACACACACACACATATACCTCCAGTTTATTTATCTTTTCTTTTGCCTTCTCAAGCTTCTTACAAGAACGTGCCTCACCCTTTCCAAATTGATTGCACTTGGCCATCAATTCTTTGTAATTCCTGCAAAAAAAATTTGTGCACTTGTGAATCATATGAAAATCTAAATCTAACAAAGTAAGAATAGAAACATGCAAATACATACATGCATGCATTATATACATATGTGTGTGTGAGTATGGGGACAGATATCAAGTAAAGATGAAGCTTCTACTGAGCTTTCAGTTCTAAATGATTAACCTAAAGATTCAACCATTTCTGCATTGCAATAATATGATAATTTGTTTGGAAGGCCAAACTCAAAACAATTTTCTCCTTCCATGTAATTTTAAGCAGACAAATTGGCAACTCACTTATTACGAATGACCAAGGACTTCCTTAGAACGTCTATGGTATCTTTGTTATTAGCCTCGTTACCAAAAGATGCAAACTTTAAAATTTCATCTTCCTCCAGGTTTAGATCTGATACTCTGAATTGTAAACAATATGATCATATTAGTAACCAGAGTTCATAACAATCATCAGATGGAGCAAACACAATTTCACTTACAGTTTTAGTGCTGCAAGCTCTTTGGCCAAGGCCATATTCCTGTCCTGTAGCCTTAAGCACTGCAACTTCAGATTATCAAGGTCCTACAATTCAATTGACCAAATACAGATAAGTTTTACGGATCAATTAGTGCCACAAATGATGAAACTGGGAAACTTCACATTTAAAATAAATATAGAGACAATAGTACACCTCAGATTTTGAAAGAAGCAGCTGCTGAATTGAATTTTTTAGTTCCGATGCATCATTTCTCAATATGACTTCTTTCTTCAACTGATCCTTGCAGAGATACAACTGAAAAAGAATTAACTCATTAAAACAAAAAATTCATTGAAATAAACCATAATGTGTGCTTGGGAAATGAATACTGACAAATCTGCTACTGTCCTTAGTATTATGTAATAAAGTTGTTTGCATATATGTCAGGACCAGTTTTTTATTATTTATAAGTGAATCCTTTTCGTTGTAATTCCATTCAAACTAAGCCACTAAACCAATTTGTTGTATTAGACTATTACTTGCAGTTAAAATAAACTTTGCTTCTTTAAAATTAACATGCTTAATTTCTTAACTGGGTTCTAGCAAAAAAGAAGATATTAATTTCTTTAATGGGCTCTAGCAAAAAAGATGATAGAATAAGCTTTAGTTTCATTTCCAAGCAAGTAAACAAAAGCTCAAGCTCAGCTCAAATTTGTGCTCTGCGGAGGCGAAAATATAACATAAACAAATTCAAACGTTCTCAGCGACCAACTGTAGTCCACCTTCAACTGTTGACGAATGGCGAAAGGGAAAAAACAAAGTGTTATGCTTGATCTAATATTGTTACCGAATAATTGAAAATTGTTGTCATATACCCCAAGTATTTAAGTGAGTAACTTTTTCATCAAGAAACTTGAATTTAATTTACACTTTATCTAGTCAGAGCAGACGTGAATTGGTAATCTTTCCTTTTTCCTTAACTATTTTCTCTTTGCCTTTTTGTTTTCTTTTCCCACTATTCATGACAAAACAAAAATTGAAGACAAGCGCGCAACTTATCATTTAACAGCTAAAAGAACATACTTAGCCGAACAATCATTCAATCCCAATCCAGAACAGCAATTGTGTTTCTTCCTCCTCAGTTATCCAATAATCTAAAATGATATCCAAATTCTTTTCTTGGCATTTTGATGCCTCATCAACCAAACATACAAAAAAGCTCTAAAACTGACCTCCTCATTAAGCTGTTTGATTTCTGCCCCTTGACGCTCCAAATTTGAAGTGAGACCGGACACCTTCACCTCCAATCTCCTCACTTCTCCGCGCAACAACTCAGGATCCTCCTGCCGATCAGTGAGCTTTTGAGACGCAAGCAGATCGTTTTGATCCCCCGTAGATTGAAAATATAGCCGAGCCACATTGCTCCCGGAGCAGCTTTGCTTGCATACGGGACAACTGCACTTCTTTGAGCTCGAACAGTACTCAAACCATTGCTGCAAGCTAGGATTTCAAAGCAGTCAGGCACATAGCAAAAGTCGTACAAGTTTATCCAGAAATTTGGGAATAAATAGACATGTAATGTGAGTACCAGAGTTCGTGGAAGACGTGGCCGCAAATGGAGATGGCTTGGAGGTCTTCGACGATAGGCTTGAGATCTTCATAGCAGATGGAGCAGATGGTCCTCGCAAATGAGTTGGCAATAATTACCATAGTTCGCTCTCTGTGTCTCCGTTTATTGTTTGTTGACCGTCGTTTTGTTTTTGGCCTACTTTATCGGGCGGAAAATTCAAATTGGAGCGCCATTTGAAACGGTGAAAATTGCTAGAGCGGGATGCAGAGGGAAATTACTGAAAATTACTCCGTCGCGCCACGTGTTTAGTCCACGTACAACAATGGCATATTCCGTGATGACATGGCTTCCATAATGATGACGTGCGATGGTTGGTCCATGTGGCAGAAAATTGATTTTGATGTGGCATGCTATTTTTGCCCTTCTCAAGTTTCACCATTGCCTCCGTATATGAATACCCTAGAATCGTAAATATGACACCATCATTGGTCCTGTCGTCAAGGAGTCACCGGAATTTCCATAACCTCCGGGCTAAAAGCAGCTTGAGCCCCATTTTTGTAAGCGATACAGAACCTTCAATTCCGTCCAAAAGCCGCCAATTATTTCAACATTGAGAAATCTCAGACATTACATCATTCTAATCTGGACAATTGATGGAAAGCGGTGGCGTCGCTTTGCCGTTATGGTGGTGGTGACGCTGAAATTCAAATGGATTTCAATTTTCATATTGCGCTGCGGAATTTCCAGCGGTTTTGTTGACGGCAATTGCCGCTACGGAAAATTGGACCGGGGGGCCCATATTACATGAGCCGCAACCCATTGCACAGCCTAGCCTTCTATTAACTTACACGACGTCGTTTAAGTCTGCGGGAGTTTTGAGGACAAAACCGTAATTCAAACAGGTACAAAAAAATCAATATTCATTGTAGTTTTCGTTGAAGAGAGATACTCTCTTCGTTGCCACGTAGCTCGATCTACCAAACCAGAGCGTAGAAGAAAGAGGCAAACTCTGTCGCCATCGTCTCCGTCATTCTTCCTTGCTTATAGAACCACTGTAGAGGTACCATTTTTCCTTCCCATTGTAGCTGCATGATCTAAAACCACATACATTTCGCTTCTTCCATTTAAATTCGCTGATTTATTTTTGTTTTTGCTAGGAGTATTTAGCTCAACTGTATTTTACGGATGAATAGTCCAGGAGTTTAAGATGCTTTTTGATTGATTGATCGATGGTTGTTACTGGTTGAGCTGTAATTGAAGGCGAGGGTTAGATAGGAAGCTCAATTGTTTTTTGTTCTTTCTTGTTTGGTTGCCGAGAAAGCAGAGGAAAACTGAATTTTTATGTTTTGTCTATTGCCTGCATTTCTGGAGATGAGAAATTATCAGCTTAGAGTCCTGTTTTCATTTAGATGAGGATAGTAGATGTACCTGTGTAATTATTTTATGCTGCTTCCTTTAACGATAATTAAGCTTTTGGAATGAAACGCAATGAATGATAATTAAGTTTTTACCTTACTTTTGTTCTATGTTTAAATTATAATTCGTCCACGTTTTTTATAAGCTGGTCATAATTTTATGTTCAGATAATATTTTTGTCAGTTATATTATGATAACATCATTTATGTGAACCAGATGAAAGAGGGTAGAGATGGAATCCTGAGTGATAGAATTCCAAAAACTTCATCAGTTGGGTCCCTTCCACTGATTCTGGATGTGGATGACTTCAAGGTAAAGAATTTGAGACCAAAGTTTTTTTTTTTTTTTGTAATGAGAAATTATACTATATTTGAATTGATTGTTTTATGCTATTAAGTAAACTTTATTATCTGAATTCAACTTGTAGGGTGAGTTTTCATTTGATGCATTATTCGGGAACTTAGTCAATGAACTGCTCCCTTCTTTCCAAGAGGAAGAAGCTGATTCAGCCGACAGGCATGGTAACATTGGTGGGAGTGATGCGTTAGCAAATGGGCAAGTAAGAGCCCCCTCTGATGCAGCAAAGTTTACTCAAAGACTGTCCCCATTATTTCCAGAAGTAGATGCTCTCTTGTCTCTGTTCAGGGATTCTTGCAAAGAGTTGATTGATCTTCAAAAGCAGGTAGGGCTTTTAAAGTATAGCTATGGAATCGACAAGGTCATTCAATTTTTGTAATGGGGTTTTTCTTCCTGGTTGCAAGATTGATGGAAAGCTCTCCAATCTGAGGAAAGATGTTGCTGTCCAAGACTCTAAGCACCGCAAGACACTTGCTGAGGTTGGTAGACAGCTTCTATGCACAAATTTGAATCAATTTAGACGCTATATTGAAGAAATGGTCAGCCAAAGAAATGGGGATTATATTCAACTTGTGAAAGATGGCAGAAATTTATTTTTCTTATTCTTCTTTGGAGACTACATTGTCTATCTTTGGGTTTTGGGAAGGTGGGACGGGGGATGTGTAATAAATTTCTAATGATCTTAAGCAGCTTTTCTCGGCCCTTAACTTAAGTGGAATGTGTGAGAAGAATATTGGAAACAGACAATTTCTTATTTTCTGTTCTGTTGTGAGAAACTGGGAATTTGAATCTGATATTACATGTTGTCTGTCAGTTGGAAAAAGGTGTAGATGGATTATTTGATAGCTTTGCAAGGTTGGACTCCCGTATTTCAAGTGTTGGGCAAACTGCTGCAAAAATAGGAGATCATTTGCAGGTAAAGTTTGTAAATGATTGATCATTATTTGCTATGGTTTCCATTTTTTTAGTTATATTACTAGTTCATTTGTCCACTTGTCAGAGTGCAGATGCTCAAAGGGAAACAGCGAGCCAAACAATAGAGCTTATTAAGGTAACATCAATCAATTTATTTTAGCATTCTTTGCTTCTTTTGAAATGCTCTAACACCTTGTTAACTTAATTCTTGCAGTACCTGATGGAGTTTAATGGTAGTCCAGGCGATTTAATGGAACTTTCGCCTATGTTTTCAGATGACAGCCGAGTTGCTGAGGCTGCTTCAATTGCACAAAAATTACGTAAGATTATCATATTTCCCCGCAAAGCAAATAACTACTGGCTTAACCTCCTATCCACTGCATGATCAGGATGATGATTGCACTAAACTTATTGCTTTTGTGCATTTGTCTTGTGTTTTATCTTTTCTACATAGACTGAAACAGCAAGATCCATTTGACCTGAGCTCTAAGTTAACTTTGAATGCTTACCTTCTATACTTTAGCACCTGTATTCTCATTATCCTTTTTCAAACCATATGCCTTGATTCGTGTAAATTCAGTATCATGACGCTTTTTTTCTATAATCTCCTCTCTCTCTCTCTCTCTCTCTCTCTCTCTCTCTTTCTCTCTTTTTAAGCATTTACTATGTTCACGGAAAATCAAATGAATTTTTCCCTTATCCTATTAGATGAAGTGCTAGGTTGTTAGTGTTATGTTCATTCAAATTATCCTTTTATGAATTTCGTTGGTGCATGAACATCTGTCCATAGGAAATTTTGAGGCATGCATTCTCATGGATCTAAGATACTTGTATTAAATATTCAACTTTTCCATAAATTCAGGAAAAGATGAGTTTGACCCTTCCTTGCACCTCCTTGCAGATACAAGAGTGCTGAACTCGTAGGGAATATTAAAAATATTAATGTTTTACATACTTACATAATAGTTAGTTAATTTGTGTTGAGAACATGTGATTTGTGTGCTGGTATTTGCATGAGTTTTAATCCCATATTAATTATTTTGCCATTTATGTGGATTTAGGTTCCTTTGCTGAGGAAGATATTGGAAGGCAAGGCATATCTGTGCCATCAGTCATGGGAAATGCAACTGCTAGTAGAGGATTAGAAGTTGCAGTTGCTAATCTTCAGGATTACTGCAATGGTATGGTAACTTCTGTGTATGTTTTTATCTACATACTGACTGCCTTCCAAATTTTTTCTTTTTAAGTTTTTTTTTTTCCGATTTCCATGATCTCATTCTATTTTTCTGCCAAATTATACCTCATGTTATGGAAGTTTTATACTGATCTTAATACTAATTTCTTAGCATCTGAACTTTATCTATCCAAAAAGTTGAATTTTTTTTTTTTGGGGAAAATATGTTCTTAGATTGTTTGTTGAGTCTCTTTCATTTCCAATGCTAAAATATTTCTTTTTTCATGTTAATTCTTTGTATGTAGAACTGGAGAATAGATTGTTGAATCGGTTTGACGCAGCATCGCAGAGAAGAGAGTTGTCTACCATGGCAGAATGTGCTAAAATTTTATCTGAGGTAACTACTTTTCCTGTGTGATTAAACGTAACTGTTTTTACCTCAACACCAAACTTGTAGCTGCATGAGTTTTGCTTGTCTTTCTCTCCCCATTTTGAGATCAGGTCTACCTTTGTTTTGCAGTTTAACAGGGGAACCAGTGCTATGCAACATTATGTGGCTACACGTCCAATGTTTATTGATGTGGAAGTCATGAATGCAGACACCAGGTTGGTTCTCGGTAATCAGGTTTCTCAGGCTGGTCCAAGTAATGTTGCTCGTGGTCTTTCTTCTCTGTACAAAGAAATTATAGGTTTGAAGAATAACCCTCACACTAATGTAATGGTTGAATTCTGCAGAATTTTTTTTATGTAACATATTTGTTCTTTGTTATGTAGATACTGTTCGTAAAGAGGCTGCTACAATTATGGCTGTATTTCCATCTCCTAATGATGTTATGTCAATTTTAGTGCAGGTGCTTGAGCATGCAGTTGTTTTATTATATCCTAAAGTTACTGAATTTATATGCATATGCGAGGCTAAAATTTTGTTTGCCACTTGGTAATTTCACTAGTTTCCCTATTTATGCAGCGAGTTTTGGAGCAGCGAGTTACAGCTCTTTTGGACAAATTGTTAGTGAAACCATCTCTTGTTAATTCACCTCCTATGGAAGCAGGCGGACTTCTGTTAGTGAGTAGAATTGTTTCTTCTTATGTTAATGACTGAAAAGATAATTGGATCATGACCTAATTTACATTTGATCTGAGGCTTCAGTATCTTAGAATGCTAGCAGTGGCATATGAAAAGACTCAGGAACTTGCTAGAGACTTACGTACTGTGGGATGCAGTGACTTGGATGTTGAGGGTAATGAATCAATATTCTAGTTCTGTGGTTAAGTTGCAGAAATTAGGATTGTGATATGCTGCAATCTTAGAGCAATATACTAATGTACAGCTGCATTTTTTATGAGAAAATGTGAATTGTTCATATCTGTCTTGTAACCATATGTTTTCCATGTTGATAATTATCATGGCGATTAATTATCATGGCACCAATAGCTCATGTGCCAATAGTGGGCTTTTGGTTAGCTGATACTAGCGATAGAGGGTGGTCTCACAATTCCTACTACACTGTTTTCTTTTATCATTCAGCCCATGTGTTGAACAGAAAGACAAAAAGATATCCATGCCATGTCAATAATTCCTAGTAATTTTGTCTGGTTATGCGTAAGTGGACTAGGTTACTGAAGAGATAGACACTTAAATTCTTTCGCCTTAAACTAACATTAAGGGGTGATCTGTGAGAAGTAGCAGCTATTTGTTATTAATTGGCACTGCTACGCCTTGCCCAGAGATTATTGGTCGTGATTTATTAGTCTATTAAGAGATAACTGCGTTAATTTGGAATGACTAATTAAATTTGTCTTTTTCCTTTCACTATGGCTAAATAGCAACTTCCTCTGTATGCAGGTCTGACAGAATCTCTGTTTTCTTCTCACAAGGATGAATATACAGAACATGAGCAAGCCTCTCTTAGACAGCTATATCAAGCAAAGGTCGACATTGATTGCATCACTCTGAGTGAATTTACAATACGCTTTGCTCTAAATGGAAGAAGTCTGTTATGTTATGCAGATGGAAGAATTGCATGCTGAGAGCCAGCAGCTGTCTGAGTCAACTGGGACAATCGGGCGATCAAAAGGAGCTTCTGTAGCGTCTTCCCACCAACAGATATCTGTCACTGTTGTGACAGAATTTGTGCGCTGGAATGAAGAAGCAATATCAAGATGCACATTATTTTCATCCCAGGTAATATCTGTGTTGCAATCAATATAGTATATTACAACTGAAAATTTTTCTATTGTTGCAATATATTTTGGCACTTAACTTGAAATGCTTCTGAGCACCTTTTCATTAGTTGTCAGGGAAGGGAAAACTGCTATTTTTTATCATAAAGCTTTATTTTTGTTGAGTGAATTGGAAATTGTGTGCCACTATTCATATTGCTCTTTCATATATGTAACTTTTTGCTTTTGCTGGGTAAAACTGGGAATATGCTTCCATGAGATTTGCTGGCTTCAATGGCAAATGTAGGATACATAAATGGTTCTCCAAAAAATTTAACCTATTGTATAGAACATAAATATAAAACTGTATGATTAGCTTACAAGTCAAACTAAGATTCTTGTTTTTTTCTTTTTCATGTTCTTGGTTGTCTGAACAGGAATGAGACTTAAAATAATGTCTTTTTTTTTTTTTTTTTTAATTTATGTAAAGAAAGATATGTTCTTTATATGTCCTTTATTGATTGATATCCCATGGTTTCAAGTGCTTTATATATTTATTTTTAGGTTTCAAGTGCTTTATGTGCCCTTTATTGATTGATATTAATGGGCTTTTCTACAGCCTGCTACCCTTGCAGCCAATGTAAAAGCGGTGTTCACTTGCTTGCTAGACCAAGTAAGTTGCTTAACTAAAATTTAATGATTTGCTAAATTATATTGTGTTACTCAGCGTTTCCCCCTTTTGTAGGTTGGGCAATATATAACAGAAGGTCTTGAACGGGCTAGAGACAGCCTGACTGAAGCTGCAGCTTTGGGGGAAAAGTTTGTTCTGGGGACAGTTGTTAGTAGAAGGGTGGCTGCTGCAGCTGCTTCTGCTGTAATTACCTGACCATGTGCCTTTCTTTTCACATTATTTATGTGCACTGAAAACCGATGATAAGCATTCTTACATGTATAATTAACCCAGAATAATTGATATAAGTGAGACTGACGTCAATATGTAGGCAGAAGCTGCTGCCGCTGCCAGTGAGAGCAGTTTCAGATCTTTCATGGTTGCTGTTCAACGGTGTGGCAGTAGTGTGGCTGTAGTTCAGCAAGTATGTTGAGTTGCAATGACACTGTTGAATTACTTTAGAACCATGTATTTGAGAACCCTAATTGGTTTTCTTTTATCTGTAGTATTTTGCAAATTCTATATCTCGCCTCTTACTCCCTGTGGATGGAGCTTATGCGGCTTCATGTGAAGAAATGGCAACAGCTATGTCCAGTTCTGAGGCTGCTGCTTATAAAGGGCTTCAGCAATGCATTGAAACTGTTATGGCTGAGGTTGGGCCTTGACATCCTTTTTATGATCTAGACTGTAATCACAATTCTAATTTGACGTGACTGTTTTAGTAGCATCAAATGCAGTGTGATGTTTTTCATTTTTCCATGTTTTTCTTGTTGTGATCATCAGATATGTTTCCATTCTCTGCATTTTGTGCATTTAGTACTTTTATTTGGTTTAAATTTTTGTGTGTTAAAATTTTCATTGGCTTAACACCTATGTAGGTAGAAAGATTGCTATCAGCTGAACAGAAAGCAACAGATTATCGATCACCTGATGATGGAATTGCTCCTGATCATCGTCCAACAAATGCTTGCACAAGGTACATCCACTTGACTGATTTTGAACCTGTCTTTTGAATGAATGAAGCAGATTCCTGAGATGCCGGGATGTTTGGATCAATGAATGATTTCACTACAGTTAATTTCTTAGTTTGCTTGGAAGACCCTCATTCCCAAGCTCAGCTCTAAACCTCAAGATATTTGGAAGAAAACAGTTCATTAATTTCTCTGACTACTTTTGTATCAAATGACATTCTATTATGTTTTTCCAGTTATTCTTGATCCAAACTAACAAATTTCTGTTCTCTTGGTTAGAGTTGTGGCATACCTTTCTCGTGTACTTGAGGCTGCATTCACTGCATTAGAAGGTCTTAACAAACAAGCATTTCTGACTGAATTGGTATGATTATCCATCTTCTGCATCTCAGTTAGTCCTTTCTCTAATGGCTATTGGTGACAACTTTCTCCAATGTTGCTACTCATGATTGCTTATCTGCAAATGAACTCGTTTATTTTTGTTTTAACAATTTGAAGGGTGAAATTTACATTCACTCTGAAAAAATTTAATATTTGCATATTTATTATTTCAGGGAAATCGCTTACATAAGGGGCTGCTTAATCATTGGCAGAAATTCACTTTTAACCCCAGGTAATTCATTTTCCTGTTAGTTGCCTGCCATAACCATTACTTTGGTGAACTCTAATCACATTTGTGGTTCTGGTTTTTATGTTTTTCATTCAGTGAAGTCTGTTTTAGTTAGTGACTGCATCTGTAAGTTAACGTGTTGGCTCTACTTCATCTGTTCATTTCAGTATATTCAGAATTTGAAAGTAAATTATCATTGGAGGATGAAAAGTTGATGGCAGAATGTTAACCTTATAGGTTGTATCATTGGCTTTTAGTTTCATCAGTGATGCAATATGCTGTAGCATTTAGCTTGTGGATTTTCTCTTAAACATAAAAGGTGCCAACATTGGAGTTTTCCCTTCCTCCTAGGTACCTATGTGCCACTCTGCTTCTGGAAGGTTGGAAGTGATGCTTTTTGAAGCTTCAGTAGTTTCTTGTCCTTGTGGAAAATTCCCTGTTTTTTGTTATTTCCAATAATGTAATGAAGTTTAGTGATCTCTTCCCTTCTGACCATGTAGCCTGTTCTGTGATAACCATGCATCAACAGTGTATTTGCTGTTGCTTTCTCTTCTTTTCTTCATTTGTTCTGGAAAAAAGAATTATGGGCTCCAAGAAATTGTTTCACGTTTTGGTTTGTTTACCTTGTAGTGGAGGACTGCGGCTAAAACGTGACATAACTGAGTATGGAGAATTTGTGCGGAGCTTCAATGCCCCTTCTGTTGATGAGAAATTTGAATTGTTGGGCATGTAAGTTACTGAAGGTTCAAAATACCTGTATTTGCATCTGGTATCTTTCTCCCTCTTTCCTGTCTCAGCTTACTGGCTAAATTCTTGTTTCCAGAATGGCAAATGTATTTATTGTGGCACCTGAAAGCCTCTCCACTTTGTTTGAGGGTACCCCAAGCATCCGCAAAGATGCACAGAGGTATCATCAGTACTGTTATGTAATTTGTTTCAATGCAGAGTGTGTTAAGTTCTTAGTAGTTTACAATTTATAGCTTTAATTACAGAATCGTAGTGAGTGAACATTCATTTTCCATCATGTGCTCTCCAAACTGTTTCTCAATAAAATGCTTAGAAGTCGATCTCTCGAATTCAATTCTTTTGGAAAATTTTATTACAGAAATATATTTAGAATGTATGCATGAAATACTTGCAATTACATGAACTATTAAGGGGTTAAAAAAACACAATTCTTAAATGTTGCCAGAATTCTAAATGTGTTCCTAATCTCCACTTTGGGGAGGAACATCTTTATTCTTTACCCTCGACACTGTTAGTAAGGACTTTCTTGTGGAATTGGTGTATTCATGACTTTTCCTACCATCTCGCTTTCCTTTTTGATATCTTATTCTCATTTACTTTTACTCTATCAAAGTTGCATATCTGATGATTTAAGTCTGAATTTTGATTTGGCTATCATATCAGGTTTATTCAGCTTAGGGAGGACTTCAAGAGCGCAAAACTTGCATCCAGGCTTAGCTCCTTGTGGACAAGCTCTGGTTGATAAAGTGGCATGTTGATACGTGTAACTTCTGTTATTCTTTGGATTTCTTATATCGAGTATCAATGGTTCACTGCAAGATGTTACAAAGATGTGGAATTGTGAAGTTTGATCATTTTGTTAGCAATGAGATCATGTTGGATTAGCTGGTTGGAAAGCAAGTGCATTCTAATGCCATGGAGCATTCTTTAGACGGTAAATTGGGTAGAGAAGGTTCTCTAGATTCATTTTTCTTTTCTTCAAATTTCTTTATCATTTTTATTGTATATTTTTTATTCTGTTGATGACAGGATGTGATAGATTTGTATCCTTAACACTCCATTCAGATGTTAGGTTTGCGGTTTTCACTTGACCATCCCAAGAATGAATCTGTTATCCTCTATATCCTTGTAAATGATAGTCTTGGGGGATGAATGATGACATGCCAGGGGTGATTATGTTGCATTTGGTGATGCGTATTTGATTGTCTGATGTATACTTGAATTTTGATTAATATAGATTTTTTTTTCAATTTTTTATTTCCCTTTCCTTTTTCTTAAAGTTGTTTTTATTTTGGTCTGTAGAGCTAACCTGCAAAAGTTAGACACCGCTTGCTTTAATTTGAGTTGACATCACTTCCTGAGCTGTATGTAGTCCGTTAACTCTGGAATATTGAAGAAGAAATACAGGACTAGAGTTGAAAGGGAAGATCGTGGCTTCAACTTTCATCGTGTGCAGCTGAGATGTAGATGAACACCCCACTCTTGTATGGTCAATCATTGAATGTGATGATTAAAATAAATTTCGGTCTATTTGTGTTACTACTGGCATCCTGCATGTTCTATTATAAACTAGACTACATTTGGAGACTTATAAAAAGGAATGTTAGGATCTTGATGTTCCCGTTCTGCTTTATGAGTTAAACGGAACACTTTTTCTACACTATTTTTCTATTATTTGGACAGAAAATTTTTGAATATATGACTTTTTTTTTTTGAAAGAATGTAACTATATGATATTTAAAATAATAAATTCATTGATTTTAAAACTAATTTTAGAAAATTCAAGGTATTTGAAAATGTGACTGCAGGTTGCGGAACAATCAGTTGAATAACAATTGAGCTTAACGTCTTTTCTTGGGACTGTTATCTAGTATGGGATTTTTTCCATATCTTTCATTATAAATGTTTCATTTTCTGTTGTCTTGAAGCAAATTTGATGGTACACGTTTGTCTCTTTTTTCTACGTTCTCCCTTAATAGCTTTGATCAAGATAAACATGACGGCTTAGTTGACACATGGTAGAATCTCTTAGGTCTCGCTCTAGACGTCTTTGAAGTCGTAAACTCATCCCATTCCAAATAAAGTTCGAAGTTGCTTCCATGCAAAAAGTTGGTATATTTAATCTTAGTACTGGTTTTCTGCATTTGTAGTCTTGTCTGATGGACGTTTGGGTTTTTATTAATATACCAAATGCCGCCAATCCATAGCCTCTAATGATGGAGCCTGCACAAATGAGCGCTCCGATTGGAAGTATAACTTTTCATTCAGCAAAAGTGCATGAATCACACAAATGGGCCAGTAATTAAGAAGACACTAGGCAATGCCTCTAATTTTGGTGGGTGGCAATAATTCTGCTACTGTGGCTCCTCCCTCCCACTACAAATGAAGTGCTGACCCTCGCTTACTCACAGTACAGAAAATGGATTGAAAGAAAGACGGAAAGATTAATGGGTGAAGTGAAGAAATTTCGGTGGACTGTGTTGCCCATGGATGATTATCTTCTTTGATAACTATGGTAGTGACATGTCCTTGTGCCGAACCCATGATATGATAATTTATTTCCTCCCAAAAAAAAAAAATGACAAACTTGTAAGATATTGAAGACCCCACAATCTCCACTATAGTATTGTGTTTATGGGTAATCGATTATACTCCATCCATACAGCCATGTCCCCCAATCTATGCTCAAAAGTTTGCAACTGAAAATCTTTGAAAGTCTTGCTCAATCCCAATTCCTAACTAGATGGGTAGAATTGGAATTCAAAGGGACATTGGTTTCTTTTTTTTTTTTTTTTTTCTTTTTGAATGTTTCTTTCTTTTCTTTTTGTTTTTAACCAAAGGAACAGTTGTTGAAGTGTAACAGTGTTTGACCAACCACATGGACACCCAAAGTAGAGGCCTGAAATCACTAAAAAAATGACGAAATATGAAGTTTATTTAATTTCAAATGGATCAGTACCAAAAGGGGTGAAAACACATGCACCAATCAGAACAAAATTCATTATGAATTCAACAGTTTAGTATCCGAGTGGAGTGCTTGAGTGAGAAAAAAAAATTGTGAATCTCATTTTGAATTACTTTTTTTTTTTTTTTACCAGTAGTAGAGATGTTAATTTTATCGATCACAAAAGAGAAGAGTAGAGGAGAAACCGAATTCAAACATTGTTCCCCTCGCATTAATATCTACACCTTTCACCACTTGAATTACTTTTGTCATCATTTTAATTAATTTATGTGAATGAGCTCTAAATAATAAAGTGGTAAAATTTGTGTCACTTAAGCATAGGGGTATGTTTTTCCCTTTTTTTTTTTTAATAGATCTTTTTATGTTTCAGTTTATAAAAGATGATATATGTTTATATTAATAGTTAATTTTAAATTCGTAATTAGTAAGCCATTTCAAAAAAAAAATATATTGTTATTATTTCTATCAATATATTCTATTTTTATAAACAAAATTATAGATATATTTTTAATTTTTTATGTTAACTTTAGTATAATATTTATTTTAATATTACAATTAATGATTTATTTATTATTTATTGGTACTATTTTTGTTTAATATGTTATTTAATTTTTTAATAAAATTACTATTACATTCATAATTAGTGTTTAATATATGTATTATAAAAAGTTTAAATTATACATTTTTAAAAAAATACTTAATTTATGATACTATGTTATTTATTTTTAAAAATCTAAAATTTATTTATTTATCTATTTAAATTTTATTTCTATATTGATAATTATATTTACAAACAATAATCAGTAATAATAATTTCATCAAACACTTCTGCAACCAATTATCAACCATCAATAACAATAATCAATCATAAATAAATAAATGAAACATATTCATAGTCTGATTGATTTCCTCATAAACATATAAATATTTTATAATGCAATAGTTATAAAGAGGGGTCTTGAAATTTTATTATCTCATCCACTGTTACAGTAAAAAAAAGATTTCAATAATTTAAGAGCTATTCAATTTTTTTTTTTCAAAGCTACCATTATATAGAGTTTAATGCTTGATCCCTATTGTGCATATTAGCTTATTAGGACAGTTGAGTTAAGGAATTCAGGTCTTTTTTGACATAAAATTACTCATTTTTATGAAAGTTATTTTTAAGAAAATACTCCCTCTATTTCAAATTAGATGTCGTTTTAGAGAGAAAATTTTATTTCATAATACTTAACATTTTACAATTTTCCATAAACGTTAATTAATTTTTTCTTATTCTATCATTTTTTTTTCTTTCGTAATAATTATTTATTTGTAGAGTGTACAATAATTTATAAAAATAATTAATTAAGGGTAATATTATCTTTTATTTATATAATACCTATTAAATACAATCTTTAATATATATACAAAAACCTTAAATGACATCTATTAAAGAATAAAAAGAGTATTATTTCTTAAGAAATTATTTTCTAAAAAGTTGAACCATACAATATTTTTTCTCTTTTTTTTTTTAGAAAGTGCACCATAATTATATTTGATAAACTCAACTTTCAAAAAAGTATACAATAAAAATACTATTTTATCCTTAATATATTAACATAAATAATTTTATCTCATAAAATAAATTCATCTAAAAAATAATTAAAAATAATTTAAGAAATATCTCTCATTTTTCTTACAAAAATTATTGACTTTTTCCTACTAAGTTACTTTTACTATATTAAAAAAAACTAGGATGGTTAAAAGAAAATATAAGTTCATTTTGATTTTATACTTTCTTATAACTAAATACAAAGAAAATTTACTTCTTTTCAGGAAATTGTATTTTCTTAATCCAACTTCCTTCATAAACTAACAAGAACTTGGTAATAATAATATGAATAATCACACAAAATTGTCATTAATAAACATACAAATTAAGCAGAAAATACTATTCACTGTTATTTAAAACAAAATCCAAAATTCAATGAAAAGAAAAGAGAAGACCCATTCTCCACCAAGTCTGATGGCAAGTGCTTCACAACTCTTTGTCAATATCCTGAGTTGGAAAAGTGTAAAAAAAAAAAAAGGAACCAAGGTGGGCTTGTGATATGGGTGGGAGTGGTGGTGGAGCAAATTGGAAATGCCTCTTCTCTTCTTCAATATGACATATCACTACTTGTGGAACTCATGCCACCTCCAAGCCCCTATTGTTTTTCAATTATTTTATTTAGAATTACAAATTGGTAATTTTAATTTTAAAATTCTTACTTGATTTCTGAAAAAAATAACTAAATTGATGGGTATGACTTGCTTTAATTATTTATATAATTCAAGCAATGTTCAGAACTAAGTGTGATAGTAAGAGAATGTGAGGCCATTATTATAATTATAGGCTCTTTAGTTACTAACAAGCAAACTAATAAATGTCGTTCTTGAAAATGCCATGTAACTATTATCTATAAGAAGAAAATTTTAATTTTTCATTAAAATAGGTAGCTAGTGGTGCCTGCTCATGCTTCTGCTTCTTATAATGAAGAATTAAAAACATTAAATTCTTTCATTTATATTGCTTGATAGATACTACTAAAACATGGAGTTAAAACTTCAAACCATAATAATGATCTCCATTTGGTCAACTTCCAAAATAACACCATTTTAAGACTTCTATTTTCAACCTTTTTGAACAAACCTTATTCTTTAATAAGACACTGAAATAGATAAGAGAATGAAGGAATACTGACTTTGAAGTCATTTCAACATTTTCTTTTTTTAGTAAAGCATTGTGGGTTTGTGATTCACATTTTTATTATTTTACACTATATATTTTGAAAGAAATCAATCTTAAACATGTTAAAGTTTTAAATCATCAAGTCTTAATTAATCTGTTTATACTATTTAAAATATAAGCAGAATCTCAAATTTAATTTTTTCTCTATTAATATGTGGAAATTTAATGTAATATTGTATAATGTATGTCCATTAACCTTTATATATATATATATATATATATATATATATATATATATTAAGCTTGCCTTTATAATTATTTAAGGGTTTATCCCTTTCTTCTAATAGAAAGGAGAAAGGGGATGTATGATTCTAAACTCTTAATATTTTGTAATAATTAATATTTTCAAATAAGATCGATCAGTGAATTGGTCAATTGATCGATTTTCAATTTGACTAATCTGATCAATTTGAACAGTTTGATTTTATTAGTTCAATAATAAATAAAATTCAAAAAATACTATTAAATAGTTTTAAAAGTAAAAATATTAAATAATATTTATAATAATTTTCAAATAAAAAATAATATTAAACATTAGTGTAAAACTAATCAAACTGATCACTTATTCGATTTATAATTTAATCAAACTAACTGACTAATTTAGTTTGATTCTTAAAATATTGGTATCAATAGGTAAATACTTTAAATTCATTTTAAATTTCTTTTAGCATAATAAAATTTAAAGGGTTATGATAAGATTAGTCTCTTTTTTTATATGTATATAAACTTTTTACCTAATCCATTGGTTTTAAATTAAACATTTTCTAATACAAAACTCTAAATTTTAAGAACTATAAGACATCAATTCTTTAAGGAATTAAAGGACTATTTATTTTTCTTTTTATTTTAGTTTGTCAATGATATATAATATGTGTTTCATTAATAGATCAATTATAGTTTAAAATAACGGTAGTTATCTAATATATATATATATATATATATATATATATATATATATATATATATTAGGCGAATCATGACCTAAAATGAAAAAGAGACCATTTTAGCATTAGCGACTCAAGTGATGAAGGTGGGGATGGAGTCTTTATCTATTTAAAAAAATATATTTTTAGAATTAATTTGATCGAATTAATAAAATCAATAATAAGTAAGTAATATGATTTGATACAATATTAAAAATTTATTAACAAAAAAGTTAAAACAAAAGAAATTGATCAAAATCAAAAATATAATCAATTTAAAATTATATTATTTTATGAAAAATTTTAAAATTATATTATTCAACTTAAAATTTATTATATTATATTATTATATTCTATATTTTTAAATATTAATTATATAAAAATTAATATATGAAATTAAAATAATCAAATCAATTAAAATGAATAAATTAAAAATTAATCAATCAATGAATTTGATCTTCCATCAGACTTTAAAATCATTCTTAAAAAATAAAATCTACAAAGTCAATTAAAAAGCAATTTAAAAACAAGTTCACATGCTTTTTCTTTTTGCCTCTTTTTGTTTTTGGCTGCGCCCATTGTTCTTATTATTGTTGGTACCATTTTCACTGCCACCACGTCATTATTACTATTAATACTCCTGTATTTACGTTTTTGACCTTAACTAGCAACTCTGAAAAGAGCATCATTAAATTATTGTTTTTCTCAACCATATATTAAAATATTACATCTCTATTCAAAATTCTTCAGCCCCCACTTCCTCATCTCATCATGACCCCACACGCTTGCAATTCAATGCCTCGTGCCACCCACGTCTCCATTCTTCATGTCATTAAATTTTCCTTTTTTAATTGGTAAAATAAATTTTTATTTTTTATAATATTATAAATTTTTGTAACAGCAAATTTTAATAATAAAATTTTGATAACAGTTTTAAATTACTAATAGATTGTAGTATTAATTTATAAAATTACAATATTATATACATTATCCAATAAAATACACTTAAAAATTTTAAATATATGAGTTAATTTTATGGCTTTTCTATATAGTAATTTACAGTTTATATAATTTGTTAATAATTCTACTTTGTTGTTTAAAATTCTAATTAATTTTATTTTTATTATTTAAAAAATTTAATTAAAAGTTCAACATCTACAAATTAATGAATGACAATTTTATAATATAAATAAGAATAAAAGTTTCAAATAAGGATGAACACATATTAGATTTTGCAAAATTTAACTTTCATTGATAATAAAAAAAATAATCGATCTTATTATTCACTTCATCTAAGATCGAATAGTACTTATTTAATTTGTTAAAATAAAAATAATTTAACTAAAAATAAAAATTTTTCATTTTATTTATTGATTAAGATTTTATTTGATATATTTATACTATATAAAATAAAATAATTAAAAAAATGAAAATATTTATGACTTAAAATATAATCTAATGCAACATGTAGTTGATGTGAGTTTGGGCCTTTGGGCCGTTTATATTCATGTTCTTCCAATCTTTGCGGTGATATTTTAGATCCATCATCTACCGTTGGGAAAGCAGAAATGTTTTGTCGTTCTATTTATTTCAACATATTCTTAACCGTCCGATCCCCTATCCTTGGATTCGTAGAAAAAGGTAATTGGCACTAAAATCACGAGGTTCGCAATTGCTGGTGGTAACGGCCATTACTTTTTTCTTTTCTTTTTTGTTTTCCATTACCCTTTTTATCGCTTCGCACAAAGAATATGTGGGCCCAATGAAATCTGCCAGCTGTCAACTGCCACCTAACCTTTAACCCCCTTGCATCGTCACGCGCTGTAATATAATCTAATATCTTGTGTAGATCACCCAAAGTTTAAAATGTTTTTTATTTTTTTCGTCGAACCCCACATCAACGAGTCATTATCTGTTAATGTGGAAAAATTTTAACATTAATTGACTTTATCATAAGATGATAAATTAATCGATTAAAAAATATTTATACAGTTTTTTATTTAATTGATAATATTTTATAATTTTATGTTAAAAATATATTATATATATTTTTAATTAAATAATTTATTATTTCATTTTATCAATTTACTCCATAAATAAATTTCCCGGTTACGTGAGTTAAATGGTCGCGCGTACTCATTCGCATGGATTAATAAAGATTACTCGACTGCCGAAAGTAACCACGTTCTTATTTGCTACTTCCAGTCATACATTCACCTCGAAAGTAGAATCATGTGACTCAGACGATGAAATTCGGAGAGGACATATATACCTTATATAGGACTGACCTTTTTTTTTTTTTTTTTTGACACTGCTCCGGTAACAAATGAATTTGAATTTGATATTAATTTATTTATGATATTATAAAAATTAAATTTAAAAAAATTGACTCACTTAACTCGTAATAGACATAATTAAATATGATTTACATAATCAAATTAATGAGTTAATATCTAATATACATATTTAAATACAATTTAAATAAATATATTTATATATAAGAAAATATCTTTAAATTCAACATTATATTTGTTTAAACTTTTAATATCCCATCTCTATTTTTTAATATATATATATATATTAGTTCAAAATTAAATATTTTTAGGTTAAAAGTGTATTTTGTATCGTAACACATTAATGACACGATTAATTAAACGGTTTACACAAGTCATATTGTGTAACCTGCTTCATAAACATGTCTGCATTAGAGTTGAAGATTTTAATACGATTAATTAAATGAGATATGTTCGAACAAATATTTTTATGTTATACATGTATCTCAACACGGTATGATATGAATTAACACCCATCCCTATATAGTAAAATGGAAACAAGTTTCAATAGTATTTTGAATAATACAGGTTCAATCTAAAATTTTTTAATATTAAAATATAATTATCATATAAAAAAATTTTAATTTAACAATATCAAAGTTGTTTTAAAATTATAGAAATTTAAATTATAATTAAAATAAAAATAATATAAGAAAATGATTCCTTAATAATATAATACAAAATAAAATTTAATTTTTTATTATGTTAATTTATTTCAACTATTAGTTAAAATATATTTTATAATTATTCTGTTTTACCGTTGATTTATACTAATTTATGTGAATTATTAGTTTAAATATATTTTATAATTATTGTGTTTTTACTATCAATTTCAATTCAAATAACAAACTTCAAGTATTATAATAAAATTTAATTTAAAATTTTTATAATAATATCTTTATAGTTACCTATTGACATAATTTTTACGATATTATCACATAGTAATTAAGTAAAGCTTTTTAATATAGTTATATAAAATATAAAAATATGATTATTAAGTCGTCATATAAAAATCTTAAAATTTTACAAAATTTTTTAGCTAAATGCCTAAATCCTTATAAATGTTTAATATAAAATGATCTTATTATACTAAGTTAAAATTAGTTAGATTTATTAATATAAAATAAAAGTAATTATTATATTGTATTTCAATGATAATTAAATATTTATAAATAAAATTAATTTATATTAAAACTAAAAAAATGTAATAATAGTAATTTTTTAGACTAAAGTAAAAAAGTAAAATTTTTGGAATTAAATTAAATAAGTAGTAATGACCATATAGCATTTGTGAATCAAATAAATTTATATAAAAATGATAATATATAGTTAATTAGTTTTATAAATAATAACATAAAATAATAAATAATGTAGCATTGTTCAATTTAATGATAATAAAAGTGCTTTATTAATTTTTCCTTTAAATTTATACAATAATTTGATATTTTTTATCGTTCAAACTTATAAGATAATTATTTAAGTGTAACTTTTGTTTAAAAAGATATAAATACTAAATAAATGAACATGATAAAAGAAAATGTAAATTAACAAGTGCTTAAATTCGTTCATTTATTTTCTATTTATTTGTCAATTACAGTTTAAGAGAATGATAGTTTTCATTAATTTGAATTTTAATAATGCTAAATATAAACTTTTGTCCCGTTTTAAAAAATAATAATTTGACAAATTTATCATTTATATTTTTAAGATAAATTTTGATGATATTAAATAATATTGAATTGGGTATTAAGTTTTTATCTTTTTTTTTTTTTTGGTAACTTGGAATTTTTAAGCTCGATTTTTAAATTTTTACATTATTTTTTAAATTAAATTAATATATTTTAATTATAGACAAATAAAATGTATTATGACTCTTGAGAGTTATACTTCGTCTATTATAATAATAATTATTTTATGTATTTTTAATTTTAGATAATGTATTAATAATCATTTTAAATATTTATATATTAATTATTGATTCAAAATATTTTATAATATTATCAAAACATTTAAAATAAAAAAATTATGTTAAAACCCGTAAAAATATTGATATAATTGGAGTGATTTTTAGATTAGCACATGTGAGAACTATATATATATATTCTCGATTATAAATGTAGGATGAGAGATGAAAGATAGGACCGCTCAATTTCTATTCCATATGATTTCCATTTATATGTCAAATTGTATTTGAAGTATCCTTAGATTAGTAATCTTGTAATTATGCTTACATTGGATATTTTTTAATAATCAATAATGGTGTTAAAAATGTACCCTGCCAATCATTTTGGAGTCCTTATAAAGACCTTCGTCAATTGGTGTTCATTGTGAAGTGAGTCTGGTATTGTTATTATAAATAGTTGATTTTTAAGGTAAAAAAAATTAAAAAAAGAGTATATTTTAAAATGATATATAAGTTTTATAAATAAACATTATTATTAATAAAATTTTCAAATATTACCTTTTTTATAAGCAACTATTTACTCACAAAAATTTATATAAAAAAATTACAATTACAATCACATATGAAATATAATTTCTTCTAATTTTTATTTTAAAATCAAGTTTTTATAATAATAATATCAAACATGTTCTGCATGTATGATTACATGCAAAAAAAAAAAAAGATTTGAACAAAAATGAATTTAATTGACCAAAATAGTGAATTATATAAAAGATAAAAAAAAGAATAATCTTTAATCGTAATAATCTTCCTCGAGATGAACTAACCTCTTCAAGTATTAGTATACTATGGATCAACTTATATTTTTATTTAGATAATCCAAGTTTCAAATTAATCGATCTAGTATCATTTACGTAGTATCTTATAATTTTTTTTATATATTCAAGTTCAAAAATAATAATTGAAGTCTTAAGACACTATTAAAGTAGTTGCTAGGTTTAAATCTTACCATCCTCTTAAAAAAGTTATTTTATTCATAAACAAAAGTTATTTTAACATATATTAGATGTATGTGTATAATTAGATGCATGTTTATTAATTAGTTATTTTCATGTGTATAATTAGATGCATGTTTATTAATTAGTTATTTTCATTCAATATTATAGATGAGTGCCTTATTAATTATTGATATTATTAATGCTAAATTATAGATGTAAGTCTCCTAAATTATTATAACATGTTTATTCAATTTTTATGTTTATTTATTTGTAATATTTATTATAATGAATTATCTTTTAAATATGTTAAATAAATTGTATATCAATTTTTTAATATTATTTATTAGGTACCTAATTGTTTTAAAAATTATGTTACATAATTTTGTGCTATATATCAAATAATTATTTTATTCTATTATTTTTTTTAAAACTACAATATCATCCTTAAATATATAATTTAATTAAAATTAGCTTGAATTAAAAAATGTTAATATAATATAAATTTTATATTAAAAATTATCTTTTTAAGTAGAAAATTTAATTTTTAATTAATTAATACATAAAAATTTGAATTTAATATAATAATAATCAAATATATAATTACAAAATACGATTTACAATAGTATATATAAAAAAAAAAATCCCGGGTGAGCACTTTGATCAGGGCGCCGAGAGATGATGAGTTAACTTGGCATCACCTTAAAATTTGACCCCTTTGTGTCTTGCCGGCAAGTATCGAGCCTCCACTTAAATAGAGCGTGTGGACTTTTCAATCTCACGAAAGCCAGAGACAACCCCTTTGACTTGTACAAAAGTCAACCCCAAGAACCAAAATCAAAACAGGTTTTCAATTGCCTTCGGTGAAAATGGTGAACAGTAACAGACAAGACAAGCACATTGAGATGCCAAATTCCCATCTCTTTCTCCCTGTGTCTGTATATATTATTATTTCCCTACTCACTACCTCTCCCTCGATAATCTCTCTTCTTTTATTGTTCTCTCTCTCTCCATATAAAAAGTCAGCGCCTTGTTTTGTCTGATCTCTCCAACATTAGCTGCAGAAGAAACTGCAGGCCTGGTCTCCACACCCATGGATGATGACTGGGATCTTCATGCTGTTGTTCGAGGCTGCACCACCACCACCACCACCACTGCCTCCTTCTCCTCCTCCACCTCCACCTCCACCTCCAACTCCACCTCTTCCTTTTCTAGCAGCAGCAGCACCACTACCAAAAGTGCTACTTGTTTTACAAGATCAGATTTTTATCTTCAATCTTTTGAAACTGGGCCTCTTTTCTCTCTTCCAGATCCCTTTGAAAAAGGAAATGCTATTGGAGAATTGCATGAGCTTTACAAGCCCTTTTCCCCCAGTTCTCATCCACAAACTACTACTACTACTCTTTCTTTTTATTCTCCACAACCTGCAGCTGCTGCGACCATATCTTCTCTCGCCGTTTCTATTAAGGAACGAACCCACTTAAAGCAACAACCACAGCAGCCCAAGCAATATCATGTGGCTTCCCTCTCTTCCACCGCTAATTCCTCTACTCCTCGATCCAAAAGAAGGTAAATTCTGTTCCTTTTTATCTTTTACTCTAGCTAACAAAGATAAAGAGCTGAACTTGATATATAAACAAAGGGTTCTTTTTTGCTAATTAGTTCATTTATCTGCTTCTTTCACCTCAGGAAGAACCAGCTCAAAAAGATATGCCAAGTACCAGCAGAGGCTCTCTCTTCTGATGTATGGGCATGGCGCAAATACGGGCAAAAACCCATCAAAGGCTCTCCATATCCTAGGTAGTAATAATATTTATACAGTTGTTTGTTAGATATTATTCAAATAACTCTGTTTCACGTATCTGATTGAGGCTGGTTTTGTTGTTTGATAACAGAGGATATTACAGATGTAGCAGTTCAAAGGGTTGTTTGGCCCGGAAACAAGTGGAGCGAAATAGATCCGACCCAGGAATGTTCATAGTCACCTACACAGGAGACCACAACCACCCTGCACCTACTCACCGGAATTCACTAGCTGGCAGCACCCGCCAGAAGACCATCACACCACAAACTGTCACCACCAGTGACGCTAACAAACCCTCTCCTCCAAAGCCAACGTGCTCATCACCTGCAACTTCCTTGGATGACGAGCTTCTGCCCCAAAGCACAAATACAGAAAGCAGAGATGAGAAAGACACAATGGAAGCTGATGATGAAGATGACCTCGGTGGGTTCTCTGATATGGCCGTGAGTGATGATTTCTTTGTTGGTTTGGAGGAACTTGCTGATCCGGCTACCTCAGATCTTCGCCGATCATTTTCCTATTAATTTTGGCCTGCCCTGGATAGCAAACAATGCTGCTACCGCCGGCGGCGGCACCAGAAAATAATTTGTTGACTTAGATACTTATGCTTTTTTTTAGTTAATTATATTTTTTTCCATTTTCTTTTTCATGTGTACACTTGTATCATTTTGGCAGTAGAATCTTTCAAGGCATCATTGCTTTTGTGCTGTGACAGTGAGGTGAGCGCCGTAGATTACAAAGACATTCCATTTCTTGACCTGTACTAGAATTTGTATTATCAGTTTTATCATTCACTATAATTAGCAAATATTAGTTTGATCATTCATGGATGGTTTAATAATTAAAGCAAAGATTGTTGATTAATTGCAAGGATTAACCTCGGTGGAGATCAACTGTTGATGCAAAGGGAGACATGAACTTAGGATTAGGAGAGCAATTTTATATAAGAATCCTGTGGGGTGGATGGTATAGTTTGTTTTATAGGCTTGTTGGTATATTGCCTCTTGAAGAAGGAATCATCTATCGCATTTGTACGGCTCCGGCAGAAGTAGCTAGGAACGATTTGGTTCCACTTCAGTTTCTCAGGGACAATCGGATCTTTTGAAATGATAGCCTGTCTAAATTTTTAAATCTGGTTGTTATTTGGACAGAGTACCGACAACAATAGCAAAGACAACTTTCGAGCAGATGGATTTCGCAAAGTCAAACAAGTAGAAGACTGGTATTTTGCAGAGTAAGCTCGCAATGTCAAATTTATAGATGTAAACAAGAACACATAAGTGATTGAGACAGTGGTTTACATCAAAAAATGGTTTTGATATAAATTTAACTACGCAAATCCCTTGCCCAAGAAAGCTAGCTAGAAAAATTGATATTTCAAGCACATTATAACTCTTACAATTGATATTGCAGCAAAAAGTTCAATTAGACCTGAATATTCAACAACACAGAACTAGCAACAAGTAAAAATCAAACCACCATTAAGTTTCTATTGTGATGTACCGAAAAAAGACCACCATCAACTTAGAATTGTTCCGCCTTTTTTCACCCTCTGAAATGTGGTTGGAGGAATCCATCACAGGTTGCATGGGAATCACAACATCAATGTGCACGTATGATGTGAATACACCCTTGAACTGATGTCCTAAAATAAGTTCGCCTTGAAGAACCATAAAAGTCACAGCGCGCTGGAGCAGAGAAGCTGTATGAGCAGTAAACTGAAGAAGTGTCTAGCCCTTCTGACAAACTCAAATTATCAGGGCAGCATATACATTCCAAACAGCCGCGTTTTGGGTTTTCCCCTTGCAAAGCCACTATGCAGGAGCAGCTGAAACCTCATATCCTTTTAAAAGTTCTTTAACTTCTCTGTTTCACCAACAGCAGAGAGCCATTCTGTCAGTATCTCCACGGTGACATAATCAGGATTACAAGCCTGCTCTATCATTCTATCCATCAAATCAAAGGCTTGCTTCAGCCATCTCTTATCCCGTAGCCCTTTAAAAATGGCATTATATGTAATAGTATTTGGTTTCACACCCTCAATTTTCATATCATCCATTAAGGAAAGAGCGAGTTCTACATCATTATTCTTGCACAAGGCGTCTATCAAGATATTGTATATCACTGTATTGGGTGCTATCCTTGAAGCAGTGTTCATGTCTCTGAAAATCCTCATTGCTTCATAAATATTGTCATTTTAGCAAAATGCATATATTATAGTTTCATATGTGACAACAGTAGGTGTCAGACCATCCTTGATCATCTTTCTCATCATTCTGTGAGCAATTTTAAAATCTCCAATTTTGCTGAAATAAGAAATCAAAGTGTTAGATGTCACAATGTCGGGCTTCACTCCAGCATCCTCCATGTCATTGACCATTTCATAAGCTTTATCCAACTTGTTCTTGTTGCAAAAAACACTAATCAGATCATTGTAGCACAAAATGTCAGGGCAGAACCCGACCTCTTTCAACTTTGAGAAGATAGAAGCAGCATCATTCATCCTTCCAGCTTGGCTCCAGCCCCTGATCAAATTATAGTACACCATCGCATCGGCAAAGAATCCATCTCTGGACATTTGATAAAAAATTTCCATTGCCTTTCCAATATTGTTCACACTACAAGAAGCATTGATGAGTGAAGCATAAGAAAAAACATTGCCTTTCACACCTTCCCTTCACATCTCATAAAAAAACTAAACTGCTCTATTAGTTCTCCCATGTTTACACATACCATCAACCAAGGTATTAACAGTGATTGCATTTGGTACAACTCGCTCTTTCTTCATCTCATCAAACAACTCCAGGCCCTTCTCCATCTCACCAACTTGGCCAAAGCCACCAATCAAGCAATTGTAGGTAACAGTATTAGGAGCACAACCCTTTTGCAATTTCATTCTTCCCAGCAAACCTAAACATTCTTCTTGACTCCCAACTTTACAAAGACCATCAATCAACGTGTTAAAAATAACAACATCCGGCTCAATAACCCCATCTCCCTCTTCACTTCTATTCATCTTTTGAAACAAGTCCAGCATCTCATCGACTCTCCTAAACTTGCACAAGTGATTAATAAGGATACCAAAGGTGATAACACAAGGTTCAATACCTATTTCCTTCATCTTTGCCATAACTTCATTCATTGTATTAGAATCATTATCCCTTCCTAACCCTGTCAATAACGCATTGCAACCTCCACAACACCCCCAAAATTCATTGACGGAAACAAAACATTACAAGCGTCATTTGTCCTCCATCCGCACACAGAGTAGCAATCAACTTAGTTAGCCAAAATGAATTTGGGAAAACACCAAAGTTGCCAACTTTCAACACCAATTCCACAATCTATCCGAGTCACAACCCTCAGTAACCGTTCTCTCTTCATTAACCAAGAGAAAACAATATCTCCAGTAGCATTGTTAGGCCGATAATCAAACTCTGGTTGAAGCATTTCATCGATTACCTTAAATGCATTATCGACGCCCAGCTCTTTACAGCAAATCGATCAAAACATTGCGCACGTGCGTGTTTTTAAGAGAGTTCTCTAGCTCATCGAACAAAATGAGCGATTCGTCCACTAACCCAGTCCTTCCAAAGCAGCGTAGAAGAAGCGTGACCGAATTAATGCTGAGTGGAATGCCCCACTCTTTCGACGACTTATAAAGCTCATACAGGTTGGTACGGGAATCGGGTTCGCGACAAGCGAGCTCGAAGACGGCCTGGAACGTGGAGGAGAGGGATCGGGGGTCTGGGGATAGGGAATTGTGTTTGAGATATTGCTGAAATTTAAGGGCTTGAGAGGAAGAAGGCAAGCGGCAGGCGATTTCGAAGAGAACGCTAGGAGAAGGGGAGAGATTGGAGAAGAGGAGGTAATTGAGTTGGATTATGTTCCATTCGTGGTCTGGGGTTTGAAGGAGTTGCACGGCTTGGTTTATGAGTGAGTCGTCGTTTTGTTGTTGTTGTGGTGGTGGTGGTGGTGGGGGTTCGGTAGAGAGACGACGGAAGACGAGAGAGGGGCTGAGAAAGCGGAGGAGCTTTGAGTGCTTTGGTACTAGTATTATGCTCATATTAATAATTTAGAAGTGAAAATGGTGATTGTAGAATGGGATGAGAAGGTTTTGTTATTCAGTTTCAAACTCTTGGTTTTCAAGGGAAGGAAAAAGGCGCTAACTTCGAAATGTTTGGGTTTGGGGAATGCGGTTCGCTTGTAATGGCTGAAGAGGGGATACTACTGGCACTAGGGGTATAATCGAGTCGAACCGGTAGAGTCAAGTTCAACTTGAAAACTTGAATTTTAATTTTGATCGAACTTCAATTTTTAAGTTTAAGTTCAGTTAAATATTCGAAAACTTGAACTCAATTCGATTAAACTTGTTTATTTATATAATTTTTTTTGTGAATTGTAGAAATTGAAATTTATGTTCGAATAAACTCGATTAGATATGAATCAATTAAACTCGATTGATAATATTATAAATATGCATAAAATCGATCATACTCGCTATCCTCTTGAGTCGAGTATTCTGAGATTCAAATTCGGCTCATTCGATTATTCGAATAACTCGAGCTCAAACTTAGTTTAATTAATTTCAAGTCAATTTCGAGTGATTTACGAGTTATTTTGGTCCATTTACACTTCTAATTAACAATTAGGTGTAAGTGTTGACATTCAGTTCAAATCGAATCAATTAAAACTGAATTATCAAATTTCATACTTTTAAAATCAAATCAAATCAAACCAAATTGAAATATTTAATTCAATTTTTCGATTTGAACTTCTTAAAAACCTAATATTGTTGAGCTTTTTATCAACTTTAATTTTGTTGGGCTTTCCTTGTATTATTGAACTTAAGATTTTAGGCAAGCGAGTTAACCATCAGAACAGTGCAAAACATACAGTGTTTGCAAGCACACATTCCCAATCATAAATCAAAACAAGCAAACAACACTCAAATACAATAAGCAATAAAAATTGAATTTTGTGCAACCAAAATCACAATCCAACTCAAAAAGAAGCATAACCATCTCTGAGAATACACTAATCATCAACGGATCAGTCCACTACTTTTAATAAACATGGAATCTCTGTAACAAAACAACTCTCATAAACAAGAGAATAAATTAAATTTTGATCAAAATTTTCACCTTTGCGTCCAATATATGCAGCAGAAAATAGTAAATTGAGCAATCTTACAATCCATTATGCATTGCCGCAACATAATACATATTTGGTTATTAGACATGCAAAAATTGACGGTGACTGTGAAAATCAAAGAATGGTGTGATATTGATCGCTTGCGAAATGCAATGAGGACACAAGCTGCCTGCAATGTTCTTCATTTGGCAGAGAGGTTGCGATGTGTGTGATGAGGCAAGAGAGCTGCGATGTGCGTCGTTTGGCAGAAGAGAGGTTGCAGATGTGCGATGAAGACAAACTGCTACTGTTGCGATGAGACGAGGACCTGCTGCGATGTGCGACTCACGGTGTGATGAGGATGAGAAAGGTGTGCAACGATAAGGACAGTGTGTGGCTTGGCAGAACGATGAAGAATGAAGCACAGGGAGAGTGTGTGGCTTGGGAGAATGATGAAGCAGAGGGAGAGAGAAGGTGGAGAACGACATGAAGAATGAAGGAAGAAGGAAAATAATATTAGGTTTTCTCTTTACTAATACAGAGTAAAACGACGTAGTTTAGCTAATAATTCGGTTCAGTTAATCGAAATCATACAACTTAAAAATCTAAATTGAATTTTTTTAATTTTAAAACTGAATCGAATTATCAAATAAATCAAAGCAAATTTTTAAATCAGTGAGATTCAGTTTGAACCAAATAGTATTCACCCCTAGTTAGTTGTGATATACTATTGCTAAGTTTTTTGAATGCCTCTAGCTCAAATAAATTAATCAAGAATTTGTTGAGTAATTTAAATTAATAGTAACTTAAATTAGGACTAAATTTTGTTTTATTTATGAAAATTAATTTTATTTAATCAAGTCATTTAACTATAATTATTATTTCAATTAGCAAAATCTTGCTAAATTAAAAATAACCAGTGACTTGAATGATGACATTATTTTTATTATATATAAAATTAGATAATTCACTTGAGGTAGGAATATTTTATGAAAAAGTTGTAATTTTCTTTAGGTTATCGTTCATATTACCAATTATTTTTAATTTGGTTAGATTTTTCTAATTAAAATAGTAATTATAGTTGAGTGACTTATTTAAACAAAATTAAGTTTTCATAATCACAATATAATTTAATTTTAATTTCAGTGACCATTGATTTAAATTACCCAAAATTTACCATTCTCATAATCTTTACTAGAGAAACAGACTTGCCAACCCTTAGAAATTAAAATGAGATGTATAACTTCTTACATAATATTTGATAAAACGTAATGAAATGTAATTAAATACAAACTGAATGAACTATTAGACTAAATTTTCTTTTGATTATATTACATTATATTGTATCCTACTTAACATTGTTTTAAAATAATATATTTTTTTATGCTTGAACATTGAAATAACATCTATTTTGACGCAAAATTTGTAACATTACCATTAGATTTTAATTCAAATTTCAGAATTGAAATTAAAATTGAATAGGAAATCAACTAAAACCAGAAAAAAAATGACCACTTTCTATAAGCGTTTAATTCGTTAGAAAAATCAGAACTAATTACCTTATTTTTAATTTTTACAGTATTAAAATAGACAATATATTATATAATTTCTATACTGTTACATATTACACATAAAATATTATAATATGTTATAATTAAAAACAAATTTGTTATATTTATTATTTAGTTAAAGGATTTTAGTAAAATTATATTTTTATTATTATATTATTTTTTTAGAATTATTAATTTTATAATTTATTTTATATATTTTGTTTTAATATTATATATGTTATAGATTAAATATTCATTAGGTTGAAAAATTATACTCCATGATCATTTTTTTATTTTTTGTTTTGTTTACGAAAATGTATTTAATAATTTACTAAATCATAATTTATAGTATATTTTTTATTTATATTCTTAATTATATTTAATAAAAAATAAATTTATTTTATCTAATAATTTAATAATTAATTATAAAATATTTTTGATTCAATGAATGGAAACAAGTAATTTGTGAAATCTCAAAAAAGAATAATGAATATTTTTTTTTTAAGATGGAAAAAGTATATATTTACCTTAATTTCTATGAAAAATGAACATTTTATTCTCTAAAGAAAATGAAGAATGGATCATTTTCCCTTTGGATTCCGAAGAATTTTTAGGCGAAGAAATAGAAAAAATCAATTTATATTCCAGGGCTTTTTTTTTTTTTTTGTGGAACCCAGCCACCGTAGTTATTTCAAATTTGACTTGAAATTAGATTCTCAGCACTTGTTCATTTTCACCACCATTCCATTTCCAAGATCAAACTGTCTTGCTTTTTGATCCGCCGATGGGAATTTGTAAAACCAAGCACTAACATTATTTCTGATTACCTGTAAAAGATGCGTAACTGAATGTGGACAGTCAGTCATTTGCTTCACTCACTTGAACAAATGATTCAGCAGTATTGATATTCTCCGCTGCTTCAGCTGCCTTGTTCAAACCCAACTTTGTAGTTCACTGAAGAAACCATTTACATCAGCTGGACTGATTTTATATGGACTGTGGGCAGGACCAGGGAATGAACCATTTGATACGTCTTCCTTGTATTCAAGTAGAGATTTGTTCACGACATCACCCGCTTGTGCATACTGCTTACAGAACTTTGGAGTAACCTATAGAAGGTGAAGCAATTTCTAGTTAAAACATCACAAAGAGGAAAAAAATCAAGAAACTAGGGTGGCAATTGGAGGATTGACCTTGGCATGATGTGGGTGTTGCAGCATTCCCAGAAGGTCATGGTAAACTAATGCCTGCAAGACAATAGCATACACAAGAACAAAATGAGCCTTCCTCAATCCATATAAATATATAATGCAAGCCAAAATGACTAATCAAGCATAATGACAATAGATATTAACTTATTGCACTCTCTTAATTACACTATTACATGAAAGAACCCTGCGGCAAACTGTCAGATTTAACTCCCTTAAACACACTTCTTGAAAATGTTAGGAAATTAGGATTTTTAATTTTGAAGATATAATTATGAATCAGAAAGCTTTCAAAATTTAAAATACAAATTAATCCGCCACTTTCCTTAAAATTATGAGCCCGAATTTTCATACTGTTGAGGAAAACAGTGATAATCAGTAATATATAATAATTGTTTTAAAAGAAAGGACTATGACTGAAAAACGATAAGTGAACATCAGAAAATTACAGAGCAAATTAGTCCTCTGGAGAGGAAAAGCTGAGTCTAAGGGGAGGGTCAACCTATTTCTAGTGGCTCTTGTCTTGGTAAAAGTTATCAATTAACAAATGCACATTGAGCCAGAAAGTGGCTATAAAAGTGAGTCATGTTCTTATCTGTGATTGGGACAGTGATCCGCCATAACTTTACTCAGCTGTTAAATCAAAGCCAAAGGGACTCAAAGTTTCCATTGTTATTAAAATAATGAAGTTTTCGTATTTTGCAATAGTTATGCCGTGCGAGCAAGAGGCTTCCAGAGACCTTGGACAGCTATGATTAATTCACCTCTGCCAAAGCTCAAGCAGAATCCTGAAAAACCAACTTAGGGATTTGATATCGATATCATCTACATTCATGCATTTCTCCTCTAATTGATCAAGAAATCTGATGGATAAACAAGTCCACTAATATAAATAGAAAGCAACACAGACCGGACCACTGCAAAAAGGCCCAGCAACAATGCCAATGGTGGGAATTCGAAGGGCAGACGTCGCAGCAGCAGACACAGGCACAGGTACGCACTCCAATACAACAGAGAAATACGATGATTCCTGCAATGCCATTGCAGTTTCCACAACCTGGAAAACCAAAACCATTTCAATTCAATGCACACACAATTAATAAAAAAATTTCAAAAAACAGACCTTGACAGCGCTAGAAATATTCTTCCCTTGAGGCCTGAATCCACGAAGAACACTATTGACCTGAGGAGTGAGTCCTACATGGCCCATAACTGCAATTCCAGCCTCAACAATTGCTTTAGCAGCAGTAATTCTAGAGGGCAACCTCCTTCCAATTTTATCGCGTCCATTCCTCCTTCCTTCAAAACCCGAACCGCCGTATTAACTGCCTGTTCATAATGCAAACTGCAACATCACTAACCACTCAACGCTTTAGAGCTACGACGTCCCAAACCTTGCTATTACTGCCTGCTCACCCCTGGATTCATAAGTCCCAAACGGCAAATCACCAACCAGAAGAGCTCTCTTCGCGCCGCACTCGACAATGCACAAGCATCTCCTCAAGGGAGATGGGAAGAGTGGTGTCGTGACCGTGAACGACCATGGCCGCAGAATCTCCGACTAAGCAAATATCGATGCCAGCGGTGTCGAGGTGCACCGCGGATGGATAGTCGTAGGCTGTGACGACAGTTATGGCCTCGCCTTTCTTGTGCTTTTGTTTCAAATGAGGTTAGTGTCATTCTCTGGTTGGGGTCCTGGGACTTTGGCCCGCCGTAGACCGTGTTTTCCGGCACGTTGCTAAAGAAGAGGAGGCGGTGGAAGAGATAATTGGGTTTAATAATGGCGAATGACCTGTGCAGTTTGGTGAAGAGCGCCATTTCTAGATTGGGGAGGAATTCTACAGAGACATATTGTTCAAGAGAAGGATGAAGAGTTCGTTTCGCAATGCGCTCATCACCACTGATCGGTGATATGCGGAACGACGCAGTAGTCTGGCGTAACGCCGTTTGCAAAGTGTACTTGATTGTAACTTTCGCACATATTCTGTTAACTAATTATAATTTATTTTGTTATTTTTTATATATATTTAAATAAATTTTATGTATTAAATTTTATATATATATATATATATAAATATAAAATTTGATCTTAAATTAAATAAAGATTATAAAAATTTGATATCATTTTGTAAATAATATAAGATAAAATTTTAATAATAAATAAATTAACGATCAAATTTACGAAAATGAAAAATTGCATATAAAATTTTGCACTTTTTTTTTTTTTATTAAAGTACTTTCTACTCGCTGTCGTCGAATGACAAGTCATTTGCTTATTGTCCATAAATAAGCTACCATGAATGCACGCACTAAGCACGTGTCTCTGACGTCCGCAATGTTTGCATATTATGCGTCGCCCTCCTCGATATCGCCACTCCTTTTCACTTCCTACTCTATCGTACCTCGTGCAGCTACTTCGTCACTTTCAATCTTGAAACTTATCCACTTCCACTACCGCCGGAGATCATTCCGAGCATTGGCGTCCATGGAAGAAGCAAACACCAACTCCCGTTCCCCTCTGGTGCACGTTGTCGGGACTTGGTATTCGGTGCCGGACCTTCGGCTTCGAGACCATCGCTTCACTGTTCCCCTCGATTATTCCGTTGATCGCAACGATTCTCCTAGGATAACCGTTTTTGCTCGCGAAGTCATGGCTGGTAAGGGATTTTAGCCGAAGTTTGACTTTGTTTGATATTTCTTCTAGTATCAAGTCATTCTTACACAAAAATTCAAAGGAATAGTCAGCTAAACAGTACACTGTTAGTCGTAGATTTGGAGGATTTATCTCCTGGAAGGAGAAATCCACTTACTGGTTTCTTTGGCGGAAGCTAAACGGATCAATGGCGGCTTATATTGCCGGTCATGGAGAAAATCACAATGTGGAAAATCGTCTATAGCCTAGATTCAATCTAAGAATTGTTGTTCTTTTTCTGTGTTGGAAATAACTACTGCACATGCACAAATGCACTTTTTTTTTCACGTTAATAACTTTCCATGAGTGATACACAAAGTAGAATAACTGTCTTTAGCAGTTTACAGTATTAAATGGACTCTCAATATGGATGAACTTAAATCCAAAAATCCAATACTCCCATGCTAAATTCCAATCGACCTGAATTGTATGGTGCAAGATTAAGTTTGGTGATTGTTTGTCGAATTTAGATTACGGCCTCATTGTGCTTCCTGACCTTTTGGATCAGAGATTTGTTGTGTTTGTCCTCACCCTATTACACTTATTTTTATCTATGCATGTTTGTTATCTTCAATTAGTTGCTATTTGGTGTTGTTTATTACAAAGCTTTTTTTTTTTTTTTGTTAAGAAGTCTGTGTCTTTGTTGAATTAATACTTAGGTTGCTTTTTTATTTAACATGCTTGATGCTGACTATGTTTATTCATTTTTCCGTATTGGTTGTATATTGGAATTAAAATTGATGCTGATAAACTACTCCTATTGTGGAACTCGGAAGAATGTGTGAAACTTAAGCAGCCCTAGCCGGAGAACTACATTGCTGACAGTCGATTTTGGCTAATCGTCTCTAATTATAGTTAATATCAATGCAAAGATTATGTTGTCGTTTGTTGAATTGTTCTTCGATTAGGATATAGATATGTGAATTGGCAGCTGGGCTTTAATGTTAAGTTACCTTCTTCTATTGCAATTCCTTGCTGACTCAAAATGTATGCTGCAGTTGGGAAAGAAGAACAACCATTGCCTTACCTTTTATATCTGCAAGGTGGACCTGGTTTTGAGTGTCCACGGCCAACTGAAGCTAGCGGATGGTTACATAAAGCATGTGAAGAATTTCGTGTTGTCCTCATGGATCAGGCATGGATTATAAACACCCACACCCCTCCCATACTTATTTTATTGAAATGCACTTCTTATGTTCATAAACTATTTGCTCCTGCTAATGTATTGTCTCGCAGCGAGGAACAGGCTTATCAACCCCTTTGACTACGTCATCTATGTTGCAATTAGGTTGTGCAAAGAAATTGGCTGAATTCTTGAAACATTTTCGAGCTGACAGTATAGTAAATGATGCTGAGTTTATCCGAGTTCGGCTTGTTCCTGATGCTGGACCTTGGACACTTCTGGGTCAGGTATTAAGATTGCTAAACTGTCTTGGTCTTACTTTTCTTTGTGCATGATATGCTTTGATAATGATCATGTTCCTAGCATCTGTTCAACATGATATATTTTCGAGCTAAAATCAATTTCACTTATTGATTATTGACAACTCTCTCTGTCCTCAACATTTTCAGAGCTATGGTGGCTTTTGTGCTGTAACCTATTTGAGTTTTGCACCACAAGGACTGAAACAAGTTCTTCTAACTGGAGGAATCCCTCCGATAAGGAATGGGTGCACTGCAGACATTGTCTACAGAGCATGCTATGAACAGGTTATTCGCCAGAATGAGAAGTACTACAAGCGGTTTCCTCAGGATGTTGAAATTGTTCGTGAAGTTGTTATTTATCTAGCAGAATCTGAAGGAGGCGGAGTGAGGATCTTGCACAAAAAAGTTTCTAATATTTTTCTAATATGTTTCATTGAATCTAACTTGCCTCTCTTTTCCAATTCTTGTAGGTGCTTCTTCCATCAGGAGGAATATTAACTCCAAGAGGACTGCAAGCTCTTGGTCTTTCTGGTTTAGGATCCAGTGCAGGTTTTGAACGTCTTCATTATATGTAAGACATCAGCACACACTTTTTGTTCCCAACTTTAGATTCCTCTGGTTGACTTATTTTCTCATATTTTTTTTCTTGTCTCTCCAACCTGTAGGTTTGAGACGGTTTGGGATCCCATTATAGCTCCAGGATCACAAAAACGAATTAGCCACTATTTTCTAAAAGATGTAAGAATACTGCTATTCTTTTGTTAGTTGCTGATTGAAGGCTTTTTAAGAATCAGTCTTAAGCCATTTTGCATATGTAGTTTGAAAATTGGTTGGATTTTGATTCGAACCCACTCTATGCTCTCCTGCATGAGGCCATATACTGTCAGGTAGATTTCTTAATTCTCCTTAGCAGTTACCGCTTCATAGCTAAGCTTGCTCTATATTTTTATATGGTGGGAAGAAATTTTCTCACTACTACATGATAAGACAAGGCTTCTGTTGTCCAAGCAATTTAAATGTTTTTTTCAGGGTAATGCTTAGTTTTCACTAGCACACAAAAGAATTCATGAATAGTTTGATTACTGAGAATGTTCATCGACTTTCTAAATCTTTTATCTTGTTTTCATGGTTTTCAAGGGTGCTTCATCACGCTGGTCAGCTTACAGAAATTTGGCTGAAGACAATGGTAAATTTGATGCAATCAGGGCTGCAAAAGAAGGTCGGCCAGTATTTTTCACAGGGGAGGTTTGTAGAAGTTTAAATCTCACTTGAAAAAAAAGCATACATAGTATCTATGTCCAATTATTGAGTTAATATATGAAGTGCCAAATAATGCAGGTAGTCATTTAAATTTTATTAAAGTTCTTAAAGATTGTCAATTCAGCACTTTCTTGCACACTGTTGAGCAGGTGGATTTGTGTCTTTTCAGTAAGCCCACTGATGTTAATCAAACATTGTGCGGATGTTTCGTTGCTATGTACTTTTATCCATGTAGAAACAAAGCATAATCTTTTTGGGAGGGAAAAAGATGGATGAAATGTGTGAATCTAAACCCAAATAACTGAATGAAATAGCATGCTTGATATAATGAAGATGTTGAACAGTGACATCAATACTGAACAAATTGATATGGTGATTTGGACATTTGTCATGTTCTCAATTTATGGCCTGGATATTGTCTTGCACTTTATCAACTCTGGACAATGTCTTTGAACATATCTAATTTCCCATTTAAGTTCATATATACCATGATTTCACCAAGTATGGATTTGTGGCCTGTGCATCAATGCTAAATTCTAACTTATCGATGGAGAAAATGGAAAAGCTTTGTCTTCTTCCTGATCTGTGCCACAGTTTTTCTTGCATTACTGTTAAGTTCATTTGATGGATTCCTGCTAGAGGCTTCAGTTTATGTTTGTTATGGCAATGGGAATCTTGCTTCTGCAGATGGTATTTCCATGGATGTTTGAAGAAATTCAGGCCTTGAGGCAGTTGAAAAGCACTGCATATTTATTGGCTGAGAAGGAAGATTGGCCTCCCCTCTATAACATTTCTGTGCTGAATGATAACAAGGTATCCTGCCTAATCTTCTGAAAGGATTTTTCTGTCAACTTGGCAAAATGGCCGGTTATGTTGCATTTCTTTTTATTGAACTGAAAAACAGGACTATGATAGCGAAACATTGACTTTAGTTTTTAATGCTTTTAGAAAAACATTGACTTTAGTTTTTAATTTTTGGTTGGTTTTAGTAAGTTTGGAAAAAATGCTGGCAGGTACCTGTTGCAGCTGCTGTTTATTATGAAGATATGTATGTTAATTTCAAGCTGGCAATGGAGACAGCTTCTCAAATAGCGGGAATTAGATTATGGATAACGAATGAGTACATGCATTCTGGCCTGGGGGATGCAGGGGGACGTGTTTTTGATCATTTGTTGGGAATGTTAAATGGAAAGAAGCCTTTGTTTTGAGAACAAGTGCAGTTGTTCCTTTATTGTAACTCTTCCTGGCTTACTTCTCTTCTTCTGTCTTATTTTTAATCCCTGATGTTGGAATTCACAATAATGTGCTTGGATTGGCGAATAAAGAGAATATCTTTGCAGGAACTCTGAAACTGTATTCCTATTCTCGAACCCAAAAAATGAAACTGTGAGACGCTGTTAAGATTTTAGGAAAATACCTAAAAATTTATGTAATAGCACGGTTGTGTACTACATATGACCGATAATAATGATGCTGATCGAGTAATTTGAGTGATGATATTAATGGAATTTTTTTATTTACACTTAAATTATCTGCCCGGCAGAAATCTTGTGGTAAAAATTATTCTTATTGGCCTGACTATTTGTTGTAATTTATCACTATATTAATAACCAATGTGTCTTGATGTATGTACTAATCAGTGCATATATATAAGACGTTAATCACGATATTGATATGTTAATAATAAAGCATAATTAATTAATAAAAAGGGTGAATGGGCTTAGGCGTTGGGTCAGATAGGGGTGTGCAAATTTTCGAGAAAATTGGCTAACCGAACTAAATCGATACTATT
This sequence comes from Omphalea diandra, assembly GCA_949677035.1. Taxonomy (NCBI): domain Eukaryota; kingdom Viridiplantae; phylum Streptophyta; class Magnoliopsida; order Malpighiales; family Euphorbiaceae; genus Omphalea; species Omphalea diandra. Next base: position 14,833 of record CATIWR010258809.1, on the reverse strand, counting down.
TGGTTTTTTAGATCGGTTCGGTTTTATACACTAAAAACCGAATTAATCGAATTAACCGAAACTTATAAGGTTTTTATGATTTTTCGGTTCGGTTTTTATGATTTTTGGGTTTTTTATATTTTTTGGTTTGGTTCGGTTATATATATATTTTTCTGTTAAATCGGTTCGGTTAATATTGGTTTTAATAATTTTTTGGTTCAATTCGGTTAGAAAATCAATCAACTAGATTAATTTGGCTTGGTTCACAGAAACCCCTAAAAACCGACCGAACCGAACCGATGCACACCCCTAGGGTCAGATGCGATACCGTTTGAAGGAGCAAGGTTAATGATGACATTTTATACAATTGATAGTTCAGCTACTCAGGTAGTCTGTTCATTAGCAGTGTTTTCGTAACCGTACCGATATATTGATCAGATCAATAAGATAATTTCAGAATCATACCGATGGATTGTAGATAAGATTGAAAACTACTAAGTGGTCTAATTTACTTTAATATTAAAATTATACCATTTTTATGAAAAATTTTAAAAATAAATTTTCACTATTTTATTGTGTTATGTATTTTTTATATTTTAAAATACTTTTATATATTTTTTTAAAAAATAAAATAATATTTTATTTAATCGAACAAATCGAACGGCTAAATTGAAGGGTAGCTAGTTAGCGAGTTGATATCCAATCCAATTTTAGGGTTTAAGAACGTTTTTTTTTTTTTTTCTGCCTTTAATTAATCTACAGCTTCAATACTCACAGGTACTACTGGCAGCTCTCACCCATCCCTATTAATCCACAATTGGGTAGGATACCCAAGTGTTCATTTTAAGTTATTGATACATGTTAGCTTCTCGACTGTTTTGTTCCATCTGCTATACTCGTCATTATATTCTTCTCATCTAATTCTCCACAGTCTCTCCCTCTCTTCACTCTTTAGCCTTCAATCCTCACCATCTTGCAGAATCCCAGTCGCCGAGTATTCAATCTAGCTCAGGTGAGTTATTTTCTTTATATTATCCATATTTAGAACTTCAAGTTCTTGAGCTGATATCCATCATGCCAACGTGTTGTGAGTTCTGTTTTCTATCTGTTTCTGCTTTGGGAATTTGCACTGGGGTTTTGAATTACATTTGCAGGGCAGCTTCTATACCAAGAGGCAAAAGGATTTTGGTGGGATTTGGGTTTCAAGTTCTGATTTTGTGGCCTAGTGTAACGGGTAATTGCCTCGGTGGCGCAAGGGTTGAAGGGTGTATTTATGGCTTTGTATTATCCCACATGTACCAGTATGGTTACATGGGAACCATGAATTCCAGACGCCCAATGGGGACCTGTGCTTGTTTGTGTCTTTGAGGTAGTCTCTTTGTTGGTTGCATGTGATGGGCTGGTTCTTGGCTAACCTTTGATTTTTTCCTGTTTTTGTTATACGGTAGAACTTGAACTGAAAAGACAAGGAAGTATCTGTTTTTGCCCCCATGAGAAAGACAAGTGATTGCATTACCGCTACTGTTCTAATCACAGAACAGAGCTAAGAGCTTTTTATCTATCTACCATTTTCTAGGCGTTGGAGTCATGAGTCAATAATCAAGAATCGAGTCTCCATTTTTCCCTGGCGTTTTCAGTATATCAATAACTGGAAATAAGAACATATTGCAAAGAAACATTAGAAATTTAGAATAGAAGTTTTGAGAGACTAGAATTGTTAGATGGAGGACCCTTTTTTGGTTATAGGCTGTGTTTGTTGAAGGGATTACTCTGACTGAGTTCTTTAGAAGTTAAATCTTTGGTCCCAAAGAATGCTATAGCAATCTTTTTACTGATTGCTGATTCTTGGACCCTTGAAAAACAAGAGGTGGAGCTAATTTGTACATTAAGAATTTAGGTGTTTGTTCGTTGTCATATTTAAGTTTAAGTCTGCTAGATTTTTTAGAAAGCAACAACACAGATGGGGGGCTTTTGCGTACCTCGCGCTAAACTCTCGTTGACTTATTGGATGGTTGCCTTGCCATTTGGACTCCCACTCGACCACGTGCCACATTTGCACATTAGAAATCATAATCAAATAAAATAATGAATTGATTTGTCCTAATATAATAACTTTATTATTTATATATATTAAATAAAATATATATTTAAAATGTCTGTTAAATAAAAATTATAAATAAAATAATATAATTTATTTTAAAAATTAAATAGGTAAATGAAATATATAAATAAAATGATGTAATATATATTAAAGATTAAATGAATAAATTAGAATTTATACAGGTTAAACGGGTATGAGTACTTATATCATTACTAAATCAGTCATAAATGGGTTAATGGGTAATTTATCACCTTACCAATTATGACCGTAGCTATACCCACCTATACTAACAGGAATCAAATCTCTGTCTGTTGATAATTCATATCTTGACTTCAGAATGCGGAGATTATTAGTGTGGCTGGCTCGACCTCTAACAGCATCAACAATGCGAGGATTTTGCACGAAACGAGAGAAAATTGTAGCATCCGTACTGTTCGAAAGATTGCCAGTTGTTATCCCCAAAATCGATCCTGTTGTTTATGCTTTTCAGGAGTTCTCGTCAGTTTTCTCGTTATTTCTGATGCTCATATACATATACGTCTATTATTGCCATTTTAAAATTTTCTTCTCCCAATTGATAGATGTTGTTTGGTTATGTCGTTTAAATTTTGTCTTCAATGAAGATGATATTGTATGTTTGGTTACACATTGTGATTTAAATTCATTTCATGGTGTAGGTTTCGCTGGCGTCAACAATATCGACGCCGATATCCAGATGAGTTTTTAGACAAGTCTGACTCCAGGTAGGTTTTCTTACAACTGCTCTTATCTTATTCTCATTCTCTGCTGTTACAATTAGTGGAAGCTGATTAATAGCAAGATTTTGTCATTTTTCTCTGTTTTGAATAGTTTTGTCTCTTTCACTTGCAACCAGGGGAAAGGGTGACTACCAAATTGATTATGTTCCAGCTCCACGAATCACTGAAGCTGACAAAACAAATGATAGAAAGTAAGACATGTCTAAAGGACATTCTACTCATTCATTCTTTTACTTTTACCTAAAAATTTTCCAATCATTTGCTACTTTACATTGACATATGCACTTCTAGTTTCTGCAGATGATTGCTTATTGAAATTGAATTATGCTGTTCTAATAATATAATGAGGACAAATTTCTGTCTACAAGAAGTATTGGCAAATCTCTAGTGAATTGATATATTAACTAGGAATTTGATCTTATGCAATTGGTGAAAGAACTTTGTGTTACAGACTTACTGTTTAAACAAGATGCTCCCAAAAATCTTTTGGGTTGTGATTAAATAAGAGAGTTTTTTTTTTTTTTTTGCTAAAAATGCCTTCTGGTAAATTAATATATTATTGATGAGGTAATTGTGTCTCAAGTACATGATATAACATTGAGGCATGCACAAACTCTAAAGGGGCATGTCTTGCCAAAGATGCTTTGACTGGAAATGAAATTTCCTTTTTCCTCAATTTGTGTTGCTTTGCACGATCTTGCACTACCATGTCTGCTCACTTTTGGATTGATACTTTGAAAGCATTGAAATTTTAATTAGAGTTAGTTTGAATCTGGAACCAAAGAATGTTCATAAGAATTGATATTCTTATAGAATATAAAGTCTAATGAAATTTTAATTTACCTTTTTCTGGCCAATTGTTCTGCTGCACGCCATGCTCATACTTCTGTAATTTGCAGAAGATCTTGTACATTCTTTTTTTGTTCAGAGTTATCTGAGAATTAATTCTCAAGACTAAATTCTGTAGTAGTCAATCATATATATGTATATATATATATATGTACAAGTCATTTGAACACTATATATCTGGGATTTATATGGAAGCTTATTTCTTAAGGATTTTGAACATTATTATGACACCCAAATTTTTTTGCTTTTAGGTCTTTGCAAAGGGCACTTGACAGAAGACTTTACCTTCTTCTATATGGAACTGCCTATGGATCTCCTAGCGAGAAGCCTGTCTGGCATTTTCCACATAAGGTTTACGAGGCTGAGGAGACCCTGCACAAGGTTACATTAACTAGTAGTCTTTTATACCTGTGCTTTTCCTTTTCCTAATTCAGAATTTGAAAACCCCTGCAGTGTGCCGAGTCTGCATTAAAGTCTGTCATAGGGGACCTTTCTCACACGTATTTTGTTGGAAATGCTCCTATGGGTCATATGGTTATACAGCCAACAGATAATACACCAGATGCTGGTTATAAGGTACGCATTCAAGAAATTACATATGTAATCTCTTTCTTGGTAAAATCTGAGATGGAAACCATATAAGAGTACATAAATTATTTGGTTCATACCTTCAAAATGCTGTGAAATTTTTTGCCTCAAAATTCGAATTGTTAAAGCAAAAAGGAAAATAAGATGTTTGGGTGAAAACTTCGGGTGAGAAATATGTGATTGCGACTTCTATGATAGAATATCACATCTATTTTCATGTAAATTATTTCACAAGATTCTCATCTGATGCTATTGCAACTAACTAAAAAGAATTAAGTTTAATTTTTATATTAATTATTGTTGAAGTAGGATTAATTTCCTTAAGCATAACAATTATTTGCTTTATGCTGCCTTTTGTAGTGTCATGCTATCTTCAATTTTGTTTCCTTTACAAGAGAAACTTCATGTGCATTGATGGCTTGCCTTGGTGGAGATTGCTGATAATAAATTATACTTATGCATAATAAGTGTTTTGGAATGAGGTTGCTGATAGTAGTCGCACATTATTTGTTATTCCTTGAGTGAACCTTTTTTTTTTTTTTTTTTGGAACTTTTCAGCAATTCTTCTTTAAGTCCCAGGTAATTGCAACGAACAAGTTTAAAATTGGGAAGTGTGAGGATTTTGTTTGGGTGACTAAGGATGAATTGTTGGAGTATTTTCCTGAGCAGGCTGAGTTTCTTAAGAAGATGATCATCAGCTGAATTGAAATTTCAAGTTGAAGCCCAAACAAAATTATTTTTCTTTTAAACCAACTTTATGTTTATAAGACTCTGTTTTGCATTCAATACTTGTAATTCAATCAGGACAAATTTTGGTTACACCCACTCTCCCTCGAAAGAGTTAAATTCTAAAATACAGAAATGACTGCAGAATCGCCTTGAGAATCAGCTCTCTGGTTTACATTTTGGATTTTTGAACGGTGTGATGCATGAGATCTGTCTAATCAGAAGTCGCCATTTCTGGAAATGCCTGTTATTTATGTACTTTCTCTGATTCAATAATAATAGGTGTTCATAATTCATACTAGTTGAATTATGTGTTTGATTTGCCTTTTCAAGTTTAATGCCATCCGAATTGCTACTCGAGCTCTTTATTGGGCAATTCGATGGCATGCAATATGCCTATACTTTCCTTCTTAGTAAGTGCTGATTTGAATGAAACAAGTATGTTATTATGGTAAAGAAAAATCAAGAAAATTGGTCTTTAAAAGATTGATAGGGGTGTAATTAAGTCGAGTTGAGTCAAATCCTATTAGACTTGAGCACAACTCAACTTTAAAACCAGACATTCGAGCTTGAACTCAGTCGACTTTTAATTTTAAAACTCAAGCTTGGTCGAGTATTCGAATACTCGAAATTCAACTCGATTAAACTCATTTATTTTTTTATATTTTTTTGTGAATCTTGTAAATTGAAATTTTAGTTCGAATAAATTAGATTATGATAGATCGATTAAGTTTGATTGGATAATATTGTAAATGTGTCATCGAGTCAAGTATTTTGATACTCAAATTCAGCTTTGCTCGATTACTCGGGTAGTTTGAAATTAAGCTTAACTTGATTAATTTTGAGTTAATCTTGAGTAGTCATCAAAACATGGGTTAAAATTATGGATCAGGCCCCCTCTTAAGCCCCGACAATAATATAATTGTATAAATCTATTTTGTGTAATGTTTATGGAGGAAATGGGAGTATTTTAAGTATCGATTGCTTATTATTATGATGTTTGGTAAAAGAGAGTGATCTTAAAACTAAGGAATAAAATTAGCTTATTGCTGATTCTCATTCTCAGATAAAAGTTGAAAATAAAAAAATAAAAGAATAAATACTAGTAATTTTATTTTATTTTATCATGTCAAACATCATACAACTTCTATTCTCTATTGTGCATTCCCATTCTCATTTCTCCATTCTTAGTATCGATTACAAGTAACCAAATGACACACGTCTTTCTTGTCTGTCTATTGTGCTTAGCCATGTAAAAGGGTCTGCATTTTATAAGTCAAAGTGATAATCGTATGTTGGCTGTCTATAATTTAATATATTATGTAAAATATATTTTTAAATATTAATAAATTAAACTATTTATTTTATAACTTAATCATATATATTTTTATAATTTTTTTGCATAATTAATTATTTTATAATTTTGTAACGTATTTCTATTTTTAGTTATAATTTTTTAATTAAGTAAAATTTTATATATTAAATTAATAGAAGTTTCAATTATTCATTAAATAATTAACTTGATAAAATGACAAACTATCATCTAAATTTTAAGCTTAACAAATATCAAAGTGTTTTCTCAAATAAACTTTAAGATTGAAATTAATTATATATATTGTTTAAAGAGATCATCTAAATTGTTTTTCAAATATTAAAAAATTTTAAAGTGAAGGGAGCTGCCACCATAATATAGTTACTCCACCTAGTCCAATAACTTCAAGTTATTTTATTTGATATTTGTAATCATATAAGACTAATCTATTTAATTTTGGATTTTTATCCCATAAAATGGACTATAGTTAGGCTATCCATTAGTAAATTTGAATTTTGAAACAAATAAAAATTGATAGTTTTGGACAAGCCTACAAAAGGCAAAACAATTTGTGATCCAGTGAAAAAACATTGAATGCAGATGTATATATAGAATGAGGCATAGTATGGATTATGTAGATGGTCAATCCACAGTCACATATTTCCTTTGCATTAGTTGGTTAAACTGCACCATACGTCTTAATCAAAGTCAGCCTTGATTTTTAATTTGGTGTTACAAGTATGAGAAAAAATGCAGAATATATAACATGCAATACCTTGGTGATAACGATATGAATATGTTGGGCATGTACGTCTTCTTTTATTTGAGGGCAGTTGAACAGAAGTAGAAGTAGGTGAATGTAGTTGGCTTTACCCTTTGCTTCAAGGCTGCCATTTCACCCTCCTCTCTTCCCTTCTCTCTTCCATATATACTCATTTCCTGATAAAAAATAATCTATCATTATTCAATTAATATCCCTCTCTTCCTTTCTCTGTCCAACGTCTTCTCACCTTCCACAACTTTTCTTTACCCTTTTCACCATATAATAATAATAATAATATACATAGTTTTCATTTCCTCTCTTATCATTCTGTTTGAAGCCCCACAAATGGAAGGCCAAGAAGCCCCACCAATACCATCATTACCACAATGGCCACCCCATCTTGATCTCTTCACACCCTCGCTACTTCCATCCTCATCATTGCACCCATCTCCCTTTATGGAGCCTCAAGTCCTTCCTGCTGCAGATATTGACTGGGTAACCCTTCTTTCTGGTCAATCGGCCGAGAATATGCCTTCAATGATGGAAAGCACTTATTCTGTCATAGCTGATGAAGAAAAGGGCAATCGTAATAATAAGGAGACGAGAAGGATCACGAAAAAATATACAAGGCCAAGGTTTGCTTTCCAAACGAGGAGTGCCGATGACATTCTTGACGACGGCTACCGCTGGAGAAAATATGGCCAGAAAGCTGTCAAAAACAGCAATTATCCCAGGTGTATTAATTAATTGTTATTATTATTATTAATAACATACATATAATCATCTCTCTTACGTACGTTGCATGGCACTTGTATATGTTTATTACGTGTTTCTTGATTAGCTACAGCTCGGATAAAAACAAAACAACTGAAAAATCTGTCTCCATTGGTTAAAATAGATCCTAAAATAATTGGTTATGAGAACTAGAGATCATGCATGATTATTAAATTAACTAGCTAATTGCTACATAAATTACTCATAAATGCTTCTGAATTGGGAATTAATTATGTAAATAATAATCAAGGCAACAAATACTTCAAACTTTAATTGCAGATATAAGCTTTTATTTAAAAAAAAAAAAAAAGAAAATAAATTCAATTTAAGGGCAAGCCAGGTTTTCTTTTTTTTTTTTGGAGGGCCCAAAGTTAATAAGACAATATAGTTTCATTACATAGTATAAATTCAAGATTAAAAAAGAATATGCACTAAAAATAAATATTATTCATCTTTTAATTATTAATAAATAACTCAATTGTTGAATGCTTACTTTAATGTATGGAAGTTAAAATTGAAATTTTAACGGTTTTCTCTTGTTTAAAAAAATTAATATGTAAAAAAATGTAAATGACTAAATTTAGTCTTATTAAAGTAGAAAATAAATAATTTATAAATTAGAGTACCAACATTAATAAATTTCGAAAAAAAATATGACTTCTAAAGTTTGTAAACTAATAATTAATTGTTTCTCTAAATAGATATTGTATAAATTAAATATCCAATCAATTAGTTCAAATAATAATTATAAATATATAGCTAAAGTCTTAATTTTACCAAAAAATAATAAAAAAAATGAGTACAATAAATTTGTTAATTATTGTTTCATTAATATTTTTGATAAAATAGTAGAAAAGTAATCTTATGTTTTGTTAATTATTGTTTCATTAATATTTCTGATAAAATAGTACAAAAGTAATCTTATTTTCTATTATTGAAGGGGTCAATGATAAAAAATATATATATTTTGACTAATCATTATATAAAAACATGAAATCAATTATACATAGTAATTGTCCTCGCTCGTCCAACCCTACTGCAATATGTGACTTACAGGAGAAGAAATGTTTAGCTAAATGTTTAGACGCATGGTTTAGATTGAGCAAAGCAACAAAATATAGTAAAAGTACTATTAAAGATTTTTTTAAAAATATTTACTCATATATATAGTGATATTGCCTAAATGATTTTCTTTCTCGTACAATTGGAAAATATACTACCTAAATGATGTATTATGATCCATATATATATATATATATATATATATATATATATATGATGATGATGATGAGTGTGTGTATATATTGAGAAAAATAATTAATATTTAGCATCGTGATCTAATCAATATATATATTTTCTATTTTTATTGGGATGAAAAAAACAGGAGTTACTACCGCTGCACCCATCATACATGCAACGTGAAGAAGCAAATCCAAAGGCTTTCTAAGGACACAGGCATAGTAGTGACGACTTATGAGGGAACCCACAACCATCCCTGTGAAAAGCTTATGGAAACCCTAACTCCTCTTCTCAAGCAGATGCAGTTCCTTGCTCGCTTCTAATTCTCAGCTATTGGTAATGTTTCAACAATAAATAAAATAAATATATAGCAGAAGCTTATTAACTGTTCTGTTTGTGACATTTAGGAGTATGTATACTTTTTCTTATACTCATATACATATGTCCAATGTTAACATTGTGTAAATTAATTAACTGATTAAGAAAAAATCTTTGTTATAAATATCATAAAATTAATAATTTGTCGGGTGCATCCATTGTCTTAGCGAAGATTTCAATGTACTCCTGCGGACAACGGAGACTAGATCTCCGAGTGAACAGGGACATTACAATGTGTTTGGCATAATTTTTTTTTTTTTTTGGCATGTCATGGTTAGATGCCTCTATAGAGAGTATGACAAGTTAGTGGCTATTATTGGTAGGGGAGAGAGATTTTTAACAAATATTATTAAAGAGAACCCACCACGCTTGTGGGAATGAACATGAGACTTTACATGTTTAACACAAATTAATTGTATAATTTTTTATGAAATTCATTTGTAAATTTATCGTGTGTTTGAAATAGACGAAAATTTATTTGAAATTTTATTTCATTAAATTTTTTACAATTGATTATAACTAAAGCAAATTCTATCAAATTAGATAGAATTAATAATGAATTGAAAATTGTAAAGTTTTTTTTTTATTATTATAAGAAAAATACCCTTAGCTAAAATACTTTTTTCATTTTACTTTTTCTTTTTTTCATTATTTTTCTTATTTTCTCCTCTCTTTCTTTCTTCTCTTTCTATTCTCTCTTCTTTTTGTATTTTTTATATATGTAAAATTTTTAGAAAATAAGAATATTTTTTTGAAATAAAATATTTTATTGAAATGTACACTTAAATCAAAAACAAAAATAATTTCATTCCAAATAATTTATTTCTATTTTGTAGCATACATTCATTTGCAAATGACTTTTATAAGGGATATATTAATAAATAAATTGAATTTTAAATTAAAATTGAGCGACGTCAATGCATTTATGGAAAGAAGGGGAAAAAGAAAAAAAAAATTCATTGCACAAATAGGTTTTCACTTCCTGACTGACTTCACTGTGTATACGATAAATCTGGTCCACGGACAAACCTAAGACTATGGTGGACCCTACGGTAGCAGTATAAGGCAGCCCCCACATTCTATCATCCATGACATTTATAAAAATAAAGAAACCATGTTTTTTTCGTGATATCGTGGAGATGATGTATATGCCTTTCGGGAACTAACAAAAATACATACAGGATGCTGACAACGAGGACAAAACTACCACTATACAATTTAACCTAATTTCTCCAATCTTGTGCTAATTGCTCTAAATAAAGTAATAAGAAAAAGATTTCTCCAAAATAATAATAATAATAATGATAAGGACAAAGGCTTACTGAAAGTTAAAACTTAGAAAATCCTCCAACCAACATGGCTATAGTTGGTCAGTGGCATCATCTCCGGAGACCATTAAGGTCTGATGTTTGAGATTCCAGGGTGAAGAACTGCACTTAAATGAGTTTGCGACTCTGAGTTCATGTAAAGGTTGGGAGGAATTGTTGATACCTGTATAGGTTGGGCTGGTTGTGTCAAGAATTGCTTGAGTGCAGCATCATAAGCCTGGCCAGTGAGGCTTCCTCTCATCCCGCCTGTCGGCCGCCAGTTTTCTGTAAAAGCATGTGCACCTGAGGTTTGAACCACTGAGACTGTCTGTGCCATACCACCTACACTCTGATCAACAGTTGCTCCACTATGCTGAGCAACTGTGGTATGTGTCAATGAGGGTTTTGTTCCAGATGCTTGGAGTTGAACTGCCACAAATGGCGGTGTTCTTGTCATCTGGGACAATGGTTGTGAATGTGTCCTATGAGGAGGTTGATTGTTACTTACAGCACCTGTCACTTGACTGTTAGAAAACAGCACCTGTCACATGATTGATACTGCTATCTCTTTGCTGAACCTGCAATGCTTGAGCACGAAAGGGACCATGTTTTGGGATGGCATTGCCGCTTGAGTACTCGAGTTAGAAATATTGGAGGCTCGGAGCATGTTTTGAGTTGGGAATGTGGCTTGACTAGTACCCACACTGGGAGAACTGAAATACTGTGGAGCTTGGGGCGTGTTTTGTGACGGGAATGCATCTTGAGCAGTCCACATGCTAGGATAATTTTGGTATTGCGGGAATGAGTAACATTGAGGGTGATTAATAGCCGCTGGAAGCATACAAACGATGTGTGGGATCATTGAGAACTTGCTGGGCTTCTTTGTCAGAAATATGGCGACTTCGATTATCATCCCAGGTCTTCAATGACAATATCAGAAACAAAAAAATACTAAAAATGATGCTCATTAAAGGTTTTTTTTTTCTTTTTATTTAAACGATATCTATATATAGGGGTTCAGCAAAAACCTAAATTCACAGAATGACTAGAAAGAAAATGAAAATATTTGATCCCAAGTTAAGCCAAGAAACAGGTTCAAAACAATCCTCGCAACAGATGCAGACCAAAACGTGACCATGTGACCCAGTAATTAAGATGTAAATCCTATCAAGAGAGAGAGGAACAGCAATTGCTTACCTGCATCGATGAATAATTTTGCACAGAAGATGAAACTACATTTGAATATGGCAAAGAATTTGAAGACATTCTGCACAATTCCTGACCTCTTTCTGTCCTCCCATTGCTAGTGTTTCCAACACCAGGTGCTACAAAAGGTGTGTTCAGGTAAGAGACAAAAGATGCTCAATTTGGCATTGAGGAACGGAAGTTTCCCATTTGTTCAGATGGCCTTGGGCAGTGGACTTGGGTTAGGTAGGCTACATTTGGGATTGAATCTCCATAAGCAGTTCTTTCAGATGCATTATTTGCAACTGAACTATCAACTCTAAATTGATGCAACTGCAAGTTATTATATAAAGCTCGGTTGGTAAGAGGCACTTGACTTGCTCTATTTATAACTAGAAATTCTTGACTCAAAATAGGAGAAACGACATTAATGATAGATGGAAGTGTAGAAATGAAATTAGGAGGTTCAGATTTTCCAGCAGTTGTACGGTCAACCATACTCATAGCAGTGGCTGCTGAACCAAATGTAGTAGAAAGCATTGACAAGGGAATTCTTGAACAGTTACTGCTTCCTATCTGCGCAGGAGCATTTTGGAGTGTGCTACCTCCTGTTGTTTTCTGATGCTACAAGATTTTCAGCAACAGTAGTGCGGGGAAATTTGTCCTGAAAATGTTCCTTGCCTTTATTTTCTGTATTGGCTTCTTCCATAGTAAGATCAATGACATCAGCTGGGACAGATGAAAACTCCTTAGAATCATGCTGTTCAGACCTTTCTTTTTGACAACCCTGGATTCTATGAGAAGTATAATCTGTCTTCTCATCACTCACAAAGACAACCTTCCAAGAACCATCTGTTGACACTCTGTCTTCTCGTCACTCACAAAGACAACCTTCCAAGAACCATCTGTTGACACTATCACATCAACAGCATTCTCTCTTACTTCTCTCAAGATCTGAAAATGTAAACATGGGTTCATTTAACTGGAAAAAGGTAATTAAAAGTAGTATTATCCAAAATCACTTGCCTCGGCTATGTTCTGATCAATGCGTATGTCTTTGTAGCAGACAGACTGGTTACAAATGGGGCAACACCACTGAGGTCTCCATGAGTTTAGTACCATGAAACTCTCATAATCAAAACACTTGTTCATGCCAGCAAAATATAAGTCAAAGAATTTTAGGCAAAGACTTAACTCTAAGGATATCTAAGGCACTAATATATCAAGAAAATGCAAAGAAAGACAGCAATCTTCCTTGTTCAAGCCATTTACCATAAATTCTATTGAAGAAACTTTGGAAGTGCACTTCCTTCTTTTTATGGTTTATTTTTTTCTTGCATCATAGAGCTTATAAAACTTTAAAAAATTTAGCTGACAAGATGGCAATCGATATTTGTGCAGTTATGTAGATAGTCCTTAACATTTGTACTGGTTCCACATTTCCCATGCAAGCACAAAAATGAGTACATATATGATATTTTATGAGCATGTGTATGTCACATTGAGCATTAACTTTGATATAGAAGGGAACATGTATCATCTGGTTGATGGGCCATTCACTCTATTGCGACATCTGCTGACTAAATGGGAGTTAAATGAAGGTGTAGAGACTGGAGCTTGATAGTAGAGCCATAACCAAAGATATACTTTTGGATATAATTTGGAGAGGAAAAGCATAGTCGTGCAATTTACCAAATACTGAATGAGAACAGAATAACACCTAATTGAGCAATTTTCATATGCAAAACAATGTCGAAGTCAGATAAGCAAACTAATATTCAGTCATGTTTTATGCACATCAAATAAAATATATCCAATCAATTATTAACTATTAAACTACTTATTTATATGTCACGCTTTCCGCACATTATAGCAGGTGGTTTCAGGTTGGCCTAATACTATCAACCTTATTGCAACAAATCAATATTAAATCAGCCAGTTTTGGACCAAGTCCAGTATAAGCACTAAGTCTTTCTGGTATGCTACATAAGAACAAGACATATCCTCAGCTTGTGTAATCAAAAGAATAAAAGCATAAAACCCTGAAGCATTCAGAATATAGTTCTGTGTCAAAATCTAACCTGATAATGCTTGCAGCAATGTCCTTGGACAGGTAGTCTGATACGCCTCTTACTGTTAAATAAGGAAAGTAGAATCAATGTTAACCAACAGATAATTAAAATAAACCAATTGAAAGAATAATATTAATTTCACTAATATTTAATGCCGACAGTACATCAGGGAAGAAAAAAAACATTTGGATTAATAGATAGGAACTAGGAAATGAAAGGATTTGAATCAGAAGGACTTGAATATTAATACACTAATAGCTGTAATTTTGTTAGATTCACAAATACCTACATAAAAAGTGTACATTTAAATAAATCCCTCTTATCTTTGTCTGAATTATATTTGAACTAAAAATCAAGTCTAAATTCTTCACTTCAAATCCTCCATATCTAAATGCAACATGATATGTTTCTTCAAGACCACAGAATATGCCATTACTCAAATAATTTTCAATTTTAATTGATGTAAAAAATGTGTATTACACTTGACAAGCAGCAAAAACATCATAGTACAAACAGTAGTAATTAGATTCCTTCCCAGTAAAATGATGAAGACACCACCAGATAAGTTGTTCAGGGGTCAAGAATAACAATTTAACATCTATCCTAGCACCTAATATTCATTCCCTGGCATTAATGCACAGAGGAGCTTCAGCAACTCCAACTAAATGACATGGCTTGTCACAATCATCCAAAAGAAAGACGCCCAAGCAGCAGTATTGAATAAGATAGAGAAATGCAAAAAAAAAAAAAAAAAAAAAAAAAAAAAATAAAAAAGAAAATAAACATAGATGTGGCGCTGATT